>JAADWX010000018.1:0-84979 GCA_023336405.1 Globisporangium echinulatum | reverse complement strand
GACACAGTGGGGAATGCGAGGTTGATTGATCGTTAGCGAGGGCAAGCGGTGTGAGCCATTCCGCGTAAAGCGAGAGTGAGATCAGAGGGTGGGTTGTGAGTCGATAGTTGGTCTTAAACGTCTTGGTCGAATTCGTGAATGTTTGGTATTCGTGATCGTTGCACGCTGCACGCTACTCAAACACCATTTATATACAACCGCCTCAATCACCTTCTGCGTCCCTCTCAAACAGTGAAATTCGTTCCTCGTGTGTTAAGTTCAGTGTTCAGATGTAAAGGAAAAACATTAAACATGTTGCTGGCTGACAGTGATCGACAGCTCAATAGACACTTTAATGCCCTGTAATTAAATACACAACGGTAGTGCTTCTGTTGGCTGCGCCGCTCTCTCTGCCACTTCACCCGTCGTCACCTCTTGATCGTACACGTTCTGCGACAAGTGGGTCAGGTTCGGGATATCCGTGAAGTCTGTCTGCCGTTTCCCATCTGACTCCAGCAGCTATCTATCGACTGAAGAGTATTTAATCGAATCTCGTCTTCGCCGTGCAAATCGAGCTGCCGTTGGTCCCGAAAAATAGCTTCAGCACGTTTGTGAATATATCGGGACCTTCGCGAACATCACTCGATACTGACTCGGCTTCTAGAAAGAAAAATCTTTGGCCTGCAAATGATACACCTATTGTCGTCCCGTGCGTGCTGCGTGTAGACTCCGTCAATTTTGCGTACATCTCGAGACTACATCACTCACCGAAAGTAACAGAACAGTAACGAGAGTTTTAGTTGCTCTTCGTTCATTGGAGAGCATTGCATCATCCGACCGATTTTTTACTTGTTCTTCTGGTCCATTGAACGTCATAGTACAGAAACACCGTTCATACTTAAAGTTCCCATTCTGATTACTCATTGCTGCGTAGGTACCCAAGCGGTAATTTACCAATTTTCTATTATAATGAGGACGGCAAGTGTACCACCGAGTGCGTCTTTCCCTGAGTCGGGATGTCCAGCAATTGCTGACACGACTAAGCGAGATGTATTGCGATTATAAATACCGCATTACCTTGTTTCGAACCCTAAGAATATTGCCCAATGGTTGTCTAGTCTGCATTCATGTACACGCACATAGATGTACATGACAGCTTTGATAAACAAGCAAACCTCGATGTTTAGGTGACATTTGTGCTTTTGGGGCTGAAACGGATTGTACAGCAATACACTCTGATTAATCATTCGGTCGGTCGTAATTCGTCTGGCCCACTTGCAACTCTTCATGTAGTCACTCGCGCGTATATATTATACGTAGCACTCCATCTGATTTCTCGCGCCGCATGTACAATATTCATCACCACCGAACCAAAACGATACTTATTGTTGCACATGATGTCCTAAATGGACCGAAACTATAAATATTGCTGCACATGATATCCTAAATGCGCATAGACTGGCGTTTCAGATAACTGTAACGACCATGGACTATTGCCGTCTCACTGCTCTGTTCACTACTGGGAATGGACAGCGCTTGTGGAACTCAATTGCACGGATCAGAGCGATCTGTATTTTCTTTTGCCACGCACGACAGAAGAGTCATCGTTTGAAACAAGTCTGGTTTATCGAATTCTTGCACAATCGCCATGGTATCCTAATATTGTTGGTACATATGGACTGTCAGTAAACGAAGCGATCAAAATAACAAGTCGACCAAATCTGTCAAATACTCACACAATCGCCATCAGACGTTCTCAGAAACCAGCAACTGTATTGGCATGGAAATGGCGCGGGTCGAACTGCCTCTCGTCAAGCGTTCGCGGATTATATCGACCTTATCGGCGACCATTCTTGCGTTGTCGACTACTTCCAGTCGTTGAAATTGACTTGCTATCACATTAACAAATCGAAGCACTATAATTTGATATTCCATTACGTTTATTTCAAACGGTCGTACACATCTGTAAAGTCAAATAATTAAGTGAAAAGAAAGAAAAAGATACCACAGCGTAGGGACCGCTCAAAACCATAGATTCTTTGGTGTTTGTCATAATCAACCAAATTGGGCTGTGTGAACAGATGGATTGAGGACTTACAAACAATGCATTCTGTTCGACCTGTCTCGTAACGCATAACCAGCGTGCATATTTTAAAAAAACGATAAGCCATCATTATGGATATAGGCGAGCTAATACGACATGCAAGATTGAAATTTAGATATGTAATCACTGATACATATTCAAAAGATTTGAATAAGCTGTGAATTAGAGATCGACGTTCTGAATGGTCATAAACATTTTCGATTTCATCGTATTTCATCGAATTGTTTGAGGATTGATCTAACCATTTTCGGTTTCATCGAATTGTATGGGAATTGACCTAAGTTCGCACAAAGTAAAACGATTATCGGCCCTTTGCGTGCGCTCTAGCTTTATCATTTATACACAATGGCAACCTCCGAACTTCATCCACTCGCATTTAATTGTACTGCACCAGCTACACCAACATAACTATAAACGCGGTCAAAACAATGAGTTTGGAGCCGAATATGTGAGTGGAGCGGACGAACATTTCGATCATCTCGTCTGGTTGCCGACCACAATGATGGACGAGCAGCAAGGTCTGTGTACTCCGTGTAGCAGTATCTGCTTTAACGAGCGTACGTCGCTCAGTCAAAGCAGCTAGTGGCGTGTCGAAGAGAAACGCGCACGTCTTGCAGACGATGGAGATGTCACTAAGATCAACGATGATCAACAGGCCAGTTATTCATTTGTCGAGCACGAGTTTGACGCCATGATGGACCTTTTACAATACATAGACAAGATGTACGGGCAATCATGAGTTTATCGTTATGTGTTGTAACTCAAAGAAAATGACGCTGGACGTGTCGTATGTCAACACGCATATTGACTTCAACATACTATATTTTTTGACGCTATTCAGCTGCATAAAATATAATCAAACGTATAAAGTGATGCAATTAATGAGTCTAATGACGATATGTCGCAATCATCAATTCAACATACTATATTATTCTCGTCATTGTTCGGTTGCATAAAAATAAAAGTCGACGTTGAAGTATTGATTGATGCAATAAAAGAGGCTAATGACGAGATGGCGCACAATGTTGGAAGTTACGTTCTACACCCTGCGATTGTCTTTGCGTCGTGAAAAGCAACGCAAGAAGTTATTATGACAGCAATTAAGCGCTACTTGTAGCACGTCCATATCGTATCGAAAACAAATCAAAAGGCTTATATAGCTAAATCGTTGCGAGCTGCTTAAACCATATTGTGATTGTTTAAAACCGACGACTACAAGCCTCAAACCAGTATAATTGCTATAGCTCTCAAAATTTCAACTATATATGGCATAATAGCTAGCTAATGCTACAGCGAAACAAAATATAGTATAACTACATACGAGTGACGCTCTTTCCAAACCTATCGATTAATGCGCTCCCTATATAGTAAAACCATTGTCGTATAATTTACACGATCAGATATGATATCAAATTTTAATGGTTTGATCATTCGTTTTTGGATAGAGGTGACCGCTCTTCTGGTCCACCTCATCCGACTTGGTGCAAGCAAGTGCGTAAATTTGAACTGCATGAAGTATGTTGGTTGTAGAGGCGAATGACACGCCCCACGGAGCAAGTATGATGGATCGAGGTCTGAATCGGATGTTTCGGCATCGTTTCTTGTCGATTGTCTTTGAGGACTGTTATTATTATGACCTTTTAGAAGAGGTACAATTATACGGTATTTTGCTGTGTAAAAAATATGATGAAGTGCTCATAATTTGTGTGGCGTGCATCCCGAGTTAGTGAAATAGCGCACGGGACAGCTCTATTTATATCGCACTGGGACGTTTTGGTTTTGTTGTTTTTCGGCTGGGAAATTGGGGGAGACGACGGCCGCAACGAAAAAGCTCGCTCCCAAAGACAGACAGAGCTCTTCGAGTCGGGCAGCAGGCAAGGCGACGACGCACACGCACACACGCACGCACACACGCACATACACGCACTCGCGACAGCAGCAGTAGTAGCGCACATTCGCTCCATACACCGTCGAGAACGTCCACCAGCACGAGTCATCACGCGACCGACGCTGCCACTTTCGCTCGCACGCTCTCGCTTCAAGGTAGCTGTTCGCCCCCATTCTCCCTTTCTCGCGCATGTGCGCTGCTCGTTCGAGGCGTGCGAGTCGAGTCTCTCGCGTTTGTTCAACTCGCGCTTGCGTAGCTACACGTCGTCCACGCAAAGTCAGCACCAAGTTGCTCACTAGCTCGCTATTGTCATGCTCTTGACTCACGTCGTACAGCCATTTGAAGAGCGCATCCACGATGGCACGCCATGAGAACCCATTCGACATGCAGATCAAGCTGCTCATGATCGGCGACAGCGGTGCGCGTCATCACTGTGTCGCTGTCGATGCGCTGTCCACAATGACTAATTGTCAGGCGATTCGTTCGCTCATCTTCTCTGTCGTTGGCGTCGCAACTGCGTAGGTGTCGGCAAGACGTGTCTGTTGCTGCGCTACGCGAACGACTCGTTCTCGCCAACGTTCATCACGACGATCGGCATTGACTTTAAGATCAAGAACATCGAGCTCGACACCAAGAAAGTCAAGCTGCAGGTGCGGTAGAGTGCCAAATAGAGGCATCACTATGCGCTCTGTCACTTTGACTCACACAGTTCGCTCTTGTGTATCGATCGATCCACACACGCGACAGATCTGGGACACGGCTGGCCAAGAGCGCTTCCGCACGATCACGACGTCGTACTTTCGCGGCGCGCAGGGCATCTTGCTCGTGTACGACGTGACCGACCGCGCGTCGTTTCAGAGCATCCGGAATTGGGTCGGTCAGATCCAGCAGCACGCCGACGTGCACGTGAACAAGATCCTGATTGGGAACAAGTGCGATATGATGGACGACAAAGTCGTGTCGACCGAAGAGGGGCAGGCATTAGCAGACGAGTACGGCGTCAAGTTCTTCGAGACGAGTGCGAAGAACAACATCAACGTCGAGAGCGGCTTCATTGAGATCGCGCGCGAAGTGAAGAACCGACTCATGGAGGAAGGCGGACCGCACAAGAAAGAGAGCGTGAACCTCAGCACGAAGCCTGCGCAAGCGAAGAAAGGCTGCTGCTAAGCGCTGCGTCAGCGACCCGACAGACTTGCTACTACGACCCAGACTACCAGCTTCCCCTCTTGACGACAACGACGACAGCGACGACGCCAACTGTATTGGATCGGCGCGACCTCGATTCGACGGTCTGCCAGACGACAAACGCGCGCTGAGTGCAGCAGTTGCGAGCGTCCGTCGGTCCGTTCGTTCGCATTTGCCTTTGGCCGTCGGTTGGTTGCTTCTCTATCTTTTTATAAACTTCGGATTCGCACATCGTCTCGTCCGACTGTTCTCGTCGCGTAGTAGTTCTGTAGTATTGTAGTGACTGGCTCAGCGAAGTGACGAGCTCTGGTGAGTCAGTTCAGTCCTTGGTGCGCTCATACACACGCAGCGAGTTGTCGGTCGACGCTGTGAGCACCGCCGTGCCGTCGTAGCTGAACGCACAGCGAAAGACTTCGTCGTCGTGGCCGCGCAACACTTGGAGACACTCGCCCGAGAACGCGTTCCAGAGCCGCGCGGTCGCGTCACTACTCGCGGTCAGCAGCTGCGAGCCCTGCATGTTGAACGCGACGCTCGCAACGCTCTGACGATGGCCGAGCAGCGCAACGCGCCGCGTGCCCGTGAGCGTGTCGTACACGAACGCGCGGCCGTCGGCGCCGCTTGTCGCGACGAGCGCGCCAGTCGCGTTGAACGTCGCGTGCGTCACTTCGCTATCGTGGTCGCGTAGGTCAAAGAGGCACTTACCATTGCGTACATCCCAGACTTTAGTCGTGCCGTCGGCCGACGCCGACACGAGCAGGTGCGACTGGTGGTCAAACTGCACTGCTGCAATGTCGCCGGCGTGCGCGTCGAGCGACCGGAAGCACGCACCGTAGCGGACGTCCCAGAGCCGCACGCTCGCGTCGCACGCACCGGTTGCAACGAGGCGCTCGCTCGTATCGAACGCAATGCACGACACTTCGGCGCTGTGGCCTGTGAGCGCAAACTGCTCGGTCGCAGTCTCGACGTCCCACACGATCGTGGTGCAGTCCATCGAGCAGCTGCCGAACTGGTCGCCACTGACGCTAAACTCGGCGCACACGACCTCGCCCTCATGGCCTAATGTGATGCGTGCAGTATGCATCCATTGAAGCATTCATGTCAGACACACTCAGGAGCTGACCGCATCAGCAGCACTGCAGCGTATGCATCTCCAGCGTTCGCTTGACACATCATAACCTACCTCTGTAGACGCCTCGACACGCTCGACTCTCGACGTCCCAGACGCGACACGTCTTGTCGAATGAACCCGAGAGCAGCAGCTTTGCGTGCGGCTTGTTGAACGTGACGCAGAACACGACGCCATCGTGGCCAACGAGCGTGAGCTTATCGTCAGCAGCCGCGCGCTTATCGAACGGCCGAAAGAGCTTGATCGTTTTGTCGTAGCTGCTCGTTGCGACGATGCGCGCGTGTTTGCTGTTTGCAAAGTTCGTCATTGGCAGCACGTGCGGCCGATGCGTCGAGTGCAGCGCGAATGGCTCGCGCTCGGTCGCATGCAGCAGCTGCTTGTCGACGAGTCGATGCAGTAGTTCAGCGAGCTTTGGCGCAACGGCTTTCGTCAGCAGCTTTTCTTTCTCCAAGAGCTGCGCGACGACGAGCTGGATGTTGGACTCAGCGCTCACGTGCAGCAGGTCGATGGCTTTGGTCTGGAGCTGCCCGTTCGAACGCACGTACTCGAGACGCAGACCCGGCGGGAAGTACCGCAGGTAGATGCGCCGCAGCTGCATGGCGTCTTGGCTGGTGTCGCAGATGAGCAAGTGAGTGGTGAATGGTCGATGTCCGTAGAGCTTGTGCGCATGCAGTACGAATAGCGGTCGCAGCAATGCGCATGGAGCAGACAGGCAAGGTCAACCGAATGCGTTGCTTCGAATGAAGTTGAAGGCGCAAAATAACATGGAAATTGCAGTCTTTTCGTGCATGTCGTTGTAGAATCATCTGTAGCATAAATGCTGGTGAATTGAAGCTCATACAAATTAGAAGCTTCACATTTCGCTGCAATATATGTAGCTGTGACCATCACTTTCGCTGATGATTCGCACTTGAACGAGCGCAGACAGTTCCTGTGCTTACGCTTATTTCCGCTGTCGCGCTGCCTGCAACCCCAAGACCTAAGACCTCTGTGTCGCGCTGTGTTGAGTGGAGACGCACCTGCCGCACACCTGAACGAGCACGCGCGCGCACATTCACCGCACGCCTGACGCGCTTGAGTGGAAGCAGCACGCCAGTCACGATACCGCGAACAGGATCGATCATCATGGACGCCACGTCCGCGTCGTCGGTCGTCGTAGCGGCGATCAAGAAGGCCGACGACCCGAACGAGGCAGCGCCCAAGATCTTCGCTGCACCCGCCGCGATGGACATTCTGCAGAGTGCGTTGTCGTCACTGTCGTGTGCTGTGTTTGGTGGTGTGCACTTGTGCACTGCCGGGTATGAATTGTATCTGCATGACTTCCTGCTCACGTCAGTGCATGAGCAAGGCACTAACACCGTAGACGCCGTGCATGTGTGTATGTGTATGCATGCATCGACTGCTGGCGCGACGTGCAGCGCTGCCACTCACGGCAGCGGGTCGTCCAGCGCTATTTGGCAGCGAGGTCGAGATCTACAGCGAAGAGAACATCAGCTTGTACGACCACAGCAACAAGACGCCGTTCCAGCGCGGCCGGTGCTCGATCACGACGCACCGACTGTTCTACCTCGATGAGTCGAAGAACCCGCCGACCGCGCTCTTCTTACCGCTCGAGTGGATCACGAAGATCTCGAAGGAGGCAGGCTTCCTTGCGCGATCCGGTACGACGCCACTGCCTCATGCTGACAGTTCGACAGTTCGACAGATGTAGGCAACCCTATGGCTAATGACTCCCGGCTCTTCTGTTTGTGTGTGTAACTGTATGGGACGCCTCCTAGCAAAGCTGCGTATCGACATCCTCACGTCCGGCCCGCCGCTCGTGTCGGCGTACATCAAGCTGTCGTTCAAGGACCGCGGGCGCGACGACTTTTACAACCCGCTCGAAGCGACGCTCAAGCGCAAGGCGTGGAAAGACACGCAGCCGAGCCACTTGGCCGACCGGCGGCTCCAGAAGCGGCCGTTCAACGCTGCTGACGCTGGCATTGCTGGCATCCTGCGGCGCCAGCAGGCCGCGCAGAAAGAGACGAGCGAGCTCGCAGCGACTGCGTTCTCAGACCTCACGACGCTCATGGAGAAAGCGCGCGACATGGTCGGACTCATTGAGCGGTACGTCGACACAGTCAAAGCAGCTGAAGCGACTAGTAACAGCAACGACAACGGTGATGGCGAGCCAGGCAGTGCAGCGAGTAGCGACGCAACGTCGGCCGACATCTCGAAGCTCAACGCGCTGATGCTCGACATGGGCATTACGAGTCCCGTGACGCGCGAGAACGCCGGTGGCGCGTACTACCAGCAGCTCGCGCGGCAGCTCGCCGAGTTCTTGGGCGACTACATGCCGCGCTCCGGCGGTATCCTGACGCTTTCGGACATCTACTGCATGTTTAACCGCGCGCGCGGCGTCGAACTCGTATCACCGGACGACGTCTACCACGCTGCGATGCTGCAGAAGCGCTTGCGGCTCGGCTACCACGTGCGCAAGTTTGACGGCGGGCTCATCGTGCTCCAGTCCGGTGCGTTTGTCGTTGTATGGCAAACTCACTAGAGCGACGTCCATGCGGTCGTGGTGATGATAGGATGAACCCTCACGACTCACAACGATGTTGAAATGGACAGACTCGCATCGAGAAGATCGCGTCGCGGATCGGTTGCTCGGCATGGCGTCGAAAGCCAGCGCCGGGTTCATCACGAGTTCGGACGTCGCGACCGAGTTGCACACGTCGTTCCCACTTGCGTGGGAGTACCTCAAGGTGCATCGACTGGCGTCGTCGTCTTTGCTACTTTATCAGTGGTAGTGCGGACAGAGCACTCACACTACTGTCGTTTCGATCGTTTATGTGTGTGACTGGCCTGCGCAGGTCGCCGAGGAGCTCGGGAAGCTCTGTCGCGACGACACGTTCGAAGGCACGAACTTTTATCCGAACCGCTTTGACGTGTTCGTGCGCGACCTCGAGCAGCGCACGACTGGCCAAACCGAGCTGTAACGATGAAGCGATCGAGAAGAGTGGAGCGCACGGGCTTGGGCGCTGCAGGGCGCTGACTCAGTGAGCAACGCGAAGCCACACAGCAGGTCGAACACAACTCGTAAGTGGGTCCGTGCGCACTGCGATAATTTATGTGTCGTACTGTCCAGTGTCGCGTGCGTGCGAGCGATCGCTGTGGACGGTCTGCAGTGTGCATGGTGGTGCGTGTGCATGATGGTGCGTGTTGCTGTAAAGCTGCAATGTCGCCCTTTTCTATCGTATCGACGCGCGCGTACCAGCGACAGCGATGCACTTGACGTCGTCCGACTGGTTCTCGCTCATGCGCTGGCGCTGCATCGATCGCACGGTCTTGAGCACGCCGCAGACCTAGAGCGGTACACCGGACAGCGTGTCGTTGCATAGTGAGTATCAGATTCGAAGCAGAAGCATGTAGTAGCTAGTAGGATGCATGCGGTCGCACCCGCTGGTCGTATTCCACTGGTGCAGCACTCGGTGCGACTGCGACCATGGTCGAGACGCAGACGAGCTCTTCCTCTTCGTCGTCACCGTTGTCAATGTCGTTCTCCTCTTGATTCGAGTTGAGCGAGCGGCGCGCGCGGTCGCCTTGGAGCTGCCGATCGAGCACCTCGAGCATGCGCGACTCGCAGATCTGGTCCTGGAGCCGCCGCTGGAGGATTGGCTGCTTCTTTGCTGGTACTCGCTTCGTCGTAGCAACAGCGGCGGCAATACCAAACGTCAGCTGCTGCTCCTCGACTTCGGGGTTCATCCTCACGATGCAGGAGGAGCAGCTCCCCGCACGCTTTGGTGCCTCGCGTCAGGACGAATCGCGTCTGAGGTCGAGACGAGACGAGACTCGAATCTGCGCATCAAGGCTGTTCTTAGCGCCGACGACATAGTCGCAGGTGACTATTTCGATCGTGCTGGACGTGTGAGGCACAAAGTTGGCACTGGCACACTACATGCAGTCTTAACGACGCCAGCATCAGCTAAGGCCACAACAGTGCACTTCTCTTCTATCCGATGTTTATCATCAATAACAGGAATACATTTGATTTGTTAGAAACACACTCGCGCTTGGTCATACGTTGTTGTCGCTTCCGACATTTATGCACGCCGATGTTCGTCGTCAGTAGGTACCTCGCTCGTCGCAGGTCATGCACACAGATCGATCCGTCGATCCGTTGTTTGTTGTTTGTCCTCATCGCTCTCTTTGCCAGTCAATCAGCCAGCCAGCCATTGCTATGGTCGCTAGATCGTGCTGCTTCGCTCGCCGCGAATGTCGGACCCGAGTGCACCGTCGTCCGTGCCAGCACCAACACTCCGGTCAGATTGACCATCATTCTCCTCAAGGTTCAAGTTCGCAATGTGGCCAGACGTGATGCCCTGCGACACAAGCCGAATGCTGCAGTAGAGCACGCTCGCCCACTCGATGCGCTCATCCTCGGAGCTCGTCTCGAGCACGAGCTTGTCGCTCGGCGACCGCGCAACAACAATGCAGAGCGGTCGGTTCGGATACGCGACGAGGTTGAGGTAGCAGCCGTAGAGCGAGAACGACTTGCGGTGCTTGAGCGTCGTCGTCGCTTTGCCAGTCGCGACTTGCTTGTAGTAGTGCACTTCGCCATTCGCTACCACTAGCACGCGCTTCTTCCAGTTTGCAAAGCCCGAGCGCGCTTTCTTGATGAGTAGCCCCTTCTTGTACGGCGGCAGTACAAACGTCAGAGCAAGTGGGAACGCCGAGCCACGGAGCCGCGCGCGTGCGTCGCAGTATGGCTCGCGCAAGATACTGCGGCCACCTACAGCAATGAGCTGCGCACCAATCGGCACATCACTCTGCGGTGCGCGCGTCACAACAAGCGCTTCGGTGCGACGCTCAATCTCGACCGTGATGTCGCGCGGTGTCGCGTATCGCACATCGAGCGTCGCGAGCGGGATCTCTTCGGCGCGCTTGACAACGAGCGCAAGGCCCGAGACCGTATGGTCGTGTTGTGTTTGGCCGTTCGCCTTGGACAGCGCAGTCTGGGCCTCCTGGATCGCTTCGATCCACTTGTGCATCGAGCTCTCGTTGTGCGCATTCAAGTGCATCTCAAACTTGCCGTCGCGCGACGTGAGGACAAAGTAGTACGTCCGGCCGTCCGAGCACTGCGCCATACCGGGACTCACGACTGTCCCTTTGAGCGCGACCGCGCCTTTGAGTTCCTCTTGATTCGCAGTGTAGTACCGCAGCTCGCCCTTCTCGATACGAAAGAACCGGTTCTTCCAGCTCTTGTTCACATGTCCGCGCTTGAGCAGGCAGCCCTCCATGTGGATATACGACGTCGGGTCGTCGTACCGCTTCCACTCGTGCGGGCACTCGGCGTCGCGCACGAAAAACTTGACAGTCTTCTTGAGCGGATCCCACGGCTCGGACGGCGTCGCGCCAGCTGCGTGGAGCTTGCTGATCCACTTGGTCATGAGCCGTGGCGACGGCGCCGAGATCATCGTGTTGCGCTGCGGCGTCGCGATCATAAACACGCACGTCTTCTCGAGCATGTTCGACTGCACGGAGATGTCGGCGCGCGCACCGAGGCCGACGTGGAGCGAGCCCTTGAGCTTCCGCATGCTCTCGTCCGTGTAGTACGACAGCACGCCGTCGTCCCGCAACACAAAGAAGCGCCAGTTCCACGTCTTGAACTGCTGGCCGCACTTTTGGAGCCAGCCCTGCATGACGACGCCCATGTCCTGCTGGTCCTGTGCGCGCACGGCGACGTCGGCGTCGTGCAACCCTTTTGCTACGGCTGGGTCGGCATCGTCACTGTCGCTGATCGATGAGCTGCTTGCTGCGACAACGTGCAGCTGCGCGCCACGACCCGAGTCGGACCGCGATGAGTGGCCGAGCACGTTGTGCCATGAAAAGCGCATCGAGTCGAACAGACTATTGCGACCCGACTGCTGTTGTTGTGCACTGCTGTCGTTGTCGTTGTTGTCGTCCGTGTCGGTGGCGCCCTGCGTTGGGCTGAGACCTATAGCAGCAGCAGCAACGTCACCGTCCTCAATGTACGCGGCTTTCTGCTCCATGTCGTCATCGTAGCTGCTCGGCATGTCGCTCGGCGCGTTTTGCAGCGCAGTCGCGAATACCGTGCCACGGTCCATTGCGTCTGCGTCCTGGCTGACGCTGCTACTGCGCTGTGCAGCAGACGAGTGGCTATAGCTGCTCGCAACGTGCGGCTGCGGCAGTGAACTGTGACGTCGATGACCAGCAGCGACAGCAGCGACAGCAGCGGTGTTGTTGTTTGTCGCGTCCGAGCTCTTGACGTACTGCTGTCGCGACGAGCTCGATGGGCGGAGCCACTCTTTTAGCCCCATGCTGGCAGTTGTTGGTGTGTACAAGTACGTATGCGATCAGGCGGTCACGGAGCAGCGAAGTCGGCCGTTGCAGCTCGAGATGGCCGTCAATGCCGTCGTGTCGATCGTGTCGATCGTGTCGATCGTCTCTCTTGTGAGCGTTTTGAATGCGCCAAATATAGCTTAGCAGATCAGTCAGTCATCGACCGGCTCGAGTGTGCAGCAATGCAGTATACAAAAATACACATCAAAATCGCATTCTGTGGCTGCCGTTCTTTTGGTTGAGCGATTGTGTCTTGTTCTGGGTTCAAACGTATGTTCGATTTCAGAGAAAACTGATACACCGTATTTCACAAAATGGCATGTCGCAGTAGACAACATGCAACGATTTGTATGCAGTCTCATTTGGGTGACGCACGAAATATTCGCACAAACCTGACATTTCAACATATCAAATATTCCTATTTCAAGTATGGTGAACCATCGTCGTCGTCACGCGCTCGACACCTGACACTCTACATGCATGCTGGTTAATCACTGGAAGAGCTCGGCGGGGAACAGCTTCGGCTCGAGCGCTTCGTCGACGAGGAACTTGAGCGGGAAGTACACGATCTGGCCCATGATGCCCCGCAGTTCGTCCTTGCGGCGCGCAATCTGCGAGCTCTCGCGCATGTTCGCAGTCATCACGTCGCTCAACGACGACTCTTCGCGCGCAAGCGACACGATGCCATCGACTGGCTGCTGTGGCTGCTGCTGTTTGATACTGGCGCTACTACTGCTACTACTACTGGGACTCACGACTTCTGGCTCGACGTCGTTGTAGTGCAGACCGCCGCCAACATTGTTGCCAGCACTCCCAGTCGCGACAGCAGCAGCAATCGCAGCTTTTGCAACTGGCGACCCAAACGTCCGCTCCGTTGGGTTGTTCGTCGTACTTGCACGGCTGTTCGGCGACGGCTGCAGGACCTCGACCTTGGCCGGCAATGGGAGCCCATCGCGCTTGAGCGACGGGAGCATGTGCAAACTAATCTGCTTGAACGACGTGATGCTGTCGGACGGCAAGCACCCAAAAACGCTGTCGTATACCTGGCAGTTCTTCATTGCGTGGTCCTGCATCGCAAACCACGCGTGGTACGAGACTGGATCGGTATACAACTCGTACAGCTCCGAGCCTGGAGCGACGCCAAAGTGCTCTTCAAACAGCTTCATGCGGAACGAGTGCGCAAACTTCCCGACGCTCGCTGTCCCGCCAGCAATGCGAACACTGTCGTCCAAGTCCGTGTCGTCGATGAGGACCGCAACTTCCGAGTCGCGGTCGCCCGTCATGCTGCGCTCGTTGATGTTTGCTGAGCCAATGATGCAGCTCCGGTCGTCGACAATCATGATCTTGCTGTGGACATACACTTCCTCGGTCGTCGGCTGGCCCGAGCCGCTCACGAGCGAGTGCGTCCGCAAGCCATAGAACGCAATGTACTCGAACGGATCGAGACCGTCAAGGTCTTTGAACAGCGTGTGGTAGATCGAGTGCTCGCCGCGGCAGATGCTGCGGTACTGCCAGTACATGACACCGCGCAGACTGCTCGCGTCCTTGTCGTCCGGCTTACCAGGGAACGCCGGCAACAGCGGCATGACGATCATGACGCGAAACTTTTCCTTGTTCGCAGCGGCTTTGCGGATCCGTTCGACGAGCGCGTTCGCAATGCGGTTCGAGCACAGCGCGTCGCCGTCAAGGCCCGAGACAAAGAACTGGTTCTCAATATACACAAAGTGGTTCGCCGACCCAATGAGTCGGAGGTACGCATTCTGGATACTCCGCTCAGTTGGACACCCGCCCGACCAGAGCGAGATACTCCGGAGGATCTGTGCGTTCACGGGGTACCCGCGCGTCGCTAAACGCGCTGCTTCGTCCTGCGCGTCTTGTTCATTGTCGTTGTCCGATAGATCCGACGACGCGTACGACGACACGGACGCGTCGTCGTTCAAAACGCGAAACGGCGTCATCGCAGTCTTGTCGCGGCTCAGGACGCGCGACAAGTGGTGGTCGTGGTCAAAGCCGCGACGGTCGGCACTCGAAGTCGTCGGTGTCGTCCGCGGCGACTCGTGACCTGTTGGGTGGCCACTATCATCATCTGCAGGGTCGTCCTGCGGCTGAACGGCTGAGGTCTTACGGCCCAGCTTCTCTTCGTCCTTCTCTTCTTCTTCTGCTTCGTCGTGCGGCGCGAGTGCTGACGCCGTTTTGCGCAAGCCATTGACAGTCTGAACGGCGCGGACTGCGCGCTGGAGGCGTTGGTTCAGCATCGTCGAGCCGTACTCGCGCTTGTCGGTAAAGCGCTCATAGTCTTTCATTGGCACGAGGTGGTGCAAGTACGACGTCTTCCGGCGCGTCGAGACCGAGTAGTTCCAGCGCTGGATAAAGTGGCGCGCAACGTCCCGCGCTGGCTGGCCTTCAAGGCGTGCGTGGCAGTCGTGCCACGGCATGCGCGGGACAACTGTTCGGTCAATCATGTCGCGGTCTGGGAGATGCACTTCGACAAAGTCCTTCACGCGCGGGTTCGAGTAGTCCTTGCCGTGGAACTTGGCAGCATCGCCCGGGTCGTCAAACAACACGTGGTCACCTGTGTCCCAGCGTCCAAAGCAGAGATCCAGACCGCCGACAAAACTGACTTTCTGGTCAACGCTCACGATCTTCTCGTGGTGCGACCAGAGCCCGAGGTGCTTCATGAGAAAGTCCGGGTCCCGCAGCACATGCACGTTGTCGTGCAAGCGTCGAAACACTTGCTTCGAAAAGTTGCTGTTGAGTGTGAGCGCAACCGACACTTCTTTGTACATGAGGATGTAAATCTACATTGAAACGGGTCGTAATGTGTCGTAACATGTGTCGGAGCCAAATCGCAAGCATCATACAGAGCGTTAGCATAGGTGATTTAATACTCCCTCGACACTACAATAGGATCCATATAACATCATCGCATTCGATCGTACCTTGACGCCTTCTTCGGCTTTCCGGAGCAGCACTTGGTCAAGTCGCGACTGTGGAAACTGCGCGGCTGGACGCAACAAGTGGATCGTTGGGCAGATCCACCAGCCAGCAATGAAAATCTCCTTCTTGGCTGCCAACAGCGTGTCGTACATCGCTGCGTACGCGTCTTTGCCGTCGACAAACCAGCGCGCAAACGACGGCACTTGGTTCGGGTGACGCGGCATTGCAAACGACTCGTCGCGGTGCGACTGCGACCAGACGCTCTTCTCGGCGACTTTGCGGATCGCGTTTGCCCACTTGAGGATCGACTGCTTTGTCTTTGCTTCGAGCTGCAGCACGTACGTCGAGTTCGACACGAGCAGCGCTGTGTTCGAGCCAGCCGAGTGGATGCCGCGCTCAATGTTAAACTTGTGGTCAAACAGAAACGTGTCGGCAGCTTTCGTGTCCTGGAGCGACGGGAACACGGCGATGCTCGAGTGCTTGAGCGCGACCCAGCGCCACTTCTTCGACTTGAGCGACACGCGCTTGACGACGCACATGCAGTTGAAGCACTCGTTGTCGCACGTCACTGCGCCCCTATTGATCCGGACGTTCTCGGTGTTGCCTTTGAGCCAGATGCGCACTTTGAGCCAGCCTTCGCGCACGGACGTGTAGCCCTCGTCGTCGTCAAACGTGCTGTTGCTCACTTGGAACATCGATACGACGTACGACGACGACAATAGTCGTGGGACACGCACGACCGCGTCGAGATACTGCTGAATGAGCGCAATCATCTCGGGACTGACCGACTTGTCGGCTGTTGCAAGAAACAGCTTGCGCATCTGCGGCCAGTTCGACGCGGCCGTGTAGTGGCTGCTCGTTGCGCCGTGCGCGGGTTGCGACGTGCCAGCGGTTGCAGCAGCGTGCGGGAACTTGATGTTGAACTGGCTCTTGATGAAGAACCAGAGCCCGTAGAGCGTCGACTTTGGGATCTCGACTTGCCACTTGAAGTTCTTGTAGTGGAGCTGCTCGACGATCGCCAGCCACAGATAGAGCCGCTATCCAGTCAGTATACGTCCTACTTACTATACATGGACTACAACGTGTTCACATATAGACGCACAACAACATACCTCGACGTCGTACTCGACGTAGCGCGTGGGCCACGCTTCTTCCGAGCGCCCGCCGAGCACTTTGACTTCCGGGACTTCAGTAAACACGTGGATGTCTTTGTCAAAGTCGCGGTGGAAGAACGTCGTCGACTGCTGTTGAACCGCTTCGACCTCGCGTCGGATGTTGTTGACCGAATCGCGCTTCGTAAAGTCGAGATCAAAGTGCGAGCCGCGACGCGTCGCGTCAGTATGGCTCGTGTCCGGCCCCATTGCGACGAACGATGTCTGCGACGGCGTCTGCGGCATGTCGGCGTGCTGCGGTGACAACGACACAAAGCTGCTCGGTACGGTCTTGCTAAAGTGCGCGCCAGTGGCGCCGGGCGCGTTCTTTGACGTCGACTTGTTGCTCTTTGTCGGCGACGACAGCGAGTGTGCGAGCGGACTCGCTGCTGCAGCGGTCGTATCACTTTCCATCGCCAGCTGCTGCTGCTGCTGTGACGCTGGGTCGGCTGCGGTGGCGGTAGCAGGTGCGCCAGTACTCGGCAAGTCCACCTTGGCGGTCATCGTGCAAGCGTTCAGTCGACAGGCAAGCGTGCAAGCGCTGGTGTGTTAGCTGGAGCTGGTGTTGTTTGGAGGACGCGCTTGAAGTCGAGAGATCTGCGCTTGATGGTGCCAGTCGGCGAATGAACTGAATAACGGTCGAATGCCGTTTGAACCTTTGCAATCGGTACCGCGCCACATGCTGTGCCACAAAAACAATCGCCCACGACTCTTCACAACAGCATGACAGATCGTGGCGCTAGTGTGGTCAAATTTGGCTGCTGCCACCGCTTGATGTCCCGTTTGACACCATCTGGACGCAATAATGACGAGCTGCTGTAAATCGAACCATGCTGCCACTATCTGAAATTGAGACGGTGGCGTGACTGGAGCATACCATGTCACAGAATCCATTTTTCGAATGACGGCATCCACAGACGTCAAAAATTGTATTTTGACTGACATCACTCGTGCACTTGTACACAACACACCAACAGCCTGTCGTACAGCATGATGTGTATATATAGGCTACATGAGAGGCTTCGATTGAAGCGAGCACAAGTCATTTGTTTTCGTCAAGACAGACACCACAGCCGATTCGATCAAACACACATACACACCAAGCGGGTGAGCGGGTGAGTGAACAAGCCCTGACGCACGCGACTTACAACCATGGACACGCGACCGATGCTGCGCGGCATCTTTGCATTCGAGGACGAGGAGACGCCCGAGTGGCGCCGCGTCGTGCTCGACGCTGACGGCGCTGGTGGCGTGCCCAAGTTCGCGACCAAGTCCGAGTGCGAGACGTTCATCCGGCGCCACTGCGCGCGCGGGTCGAACCCCGACTACCCGAACCTCCAGCACGTCTTCTCGATGCTCGTCGACTGGAAACAGGTATGTCAGCGTGTGTACACACACACAGCGCCTTGTCGTCATACTCGCGACACGCATGCTTCCTCCACATGATTCGGTCTGCGTTTGACCATGCATACACCCACTGCGAGACTCACACGACTGCTGCACATCATCATCGTCGTTATCACCCATTGCACTGCTAGATCGAGGACATCTTGATCCCAAAGATCGAGGAGTACGACCAGCGCTACCCGGCCGAACCGCCAGGCGAGATCAGCGAGACGAACCGTTTCATGCACGGCGAGGGCATCCGCGTGACCGAGGGCGTCGAGTACCGCGTGAACCTGCCGTTCCACCGCCAGGTGCGTTTGCGTGTGTGTGTATACACATGCATATGGATGCTGTCGTTACGACTGGTAGTACCGTCTACTGCTCTGCATGCTGCTGTTGCCGCGACAGCAGCAGATGGGCGGTCGACTGTTGCTGTCGCTATCCGCTTGACTGACTGCCACACCACACACCGTTTCCTACCACTATGACTACTGCCACGCACATACACAGACGAACCGCGAGTCGACGTACAATACGCTCAAGTACCTCTTCTTCCACATGCGCTGCGGGATCTTTGTCATGATTCGGCGTCGGCGCGTCGTGCTCTTTGTGCCATTTGCAAACAAAGACTACGAGAACAATTGGGGCGATAATATTAAGTTTGACAGTTCCGACGGCTCGATGTTCCAGTATTACCGCGAAAAGCGGAACTACTATCGGCGCGAGAACATCATCACGGACGCGCGCAAGTGGTGGGCGAACGGCAACATCATGTGCAACGAGCACTGCCGCTACCGCGACAAGGAGCACGAGACGCAGTACTGGGGCGACCAGTTCCTCACGCAGCTCCGCGACATGTACGGTCATTATATAGATGGATAAATACGTATGAGGATGTCAACACTGTTGACTGCAGATACTGACAGTGTTGATACTGGCTGGCTGGTTGGACCTACATTAGGCTCGAGGACGCATGCAAGCATCGCAACATCCCGGACTGCGAGTTCTTTATCAACAAGCGCGACTACCCGCACCTGAAGGTACGATCGCTGAGTGGTTTACGACGCTAGCTCGTCCAAAGCGCTGCTTGGAGATACACTCACAATGCGGCTCTTACATGCTATACAGGAGAACCTGAGCGAGCCGTACGGCTTTCTGTTTGACAAAGACGATCGGAACCCAGCCGACGACATCCCGCTCACGCGCCACAAGTACGCGACGTACGCACCGATCATGAGCTTCTACATCTCGAAACGGTACGTACATGACTCTGTAAGTCTATACGACTGGCTACACACCATCGTTGTCCTCACGCCTCGCATCCCGTAGGTTTGCCGACATCCCGTTCCCGTGCTCCGAGGACTGGGAAGCCGCAACGGGTCTCGTGTTCCCGCAGACGTTCAAGCACACGCACTGCGACGCGTGTCCGTGCCGCGACAAAGAGAACTGCCAGAACGACTGGGACTGCTTCTGCGAGCTCAAGCCCGGGCAGAAGAAGCGCCACGGCGTCGAAGAGCCGCGCGATCTGTTTACAGCCGCAAACTTTCGCAAGTTCTACAAGCCGTGGGACGAAAAGGTCGACACGGCGTTCTTCCGCGGCAGCGCGACTGGCGGCGGCACGACGATCGCAACGAACCAACGTCTCCAACTTGCGCACCTCTCGAACACGTGGAAAATGGATCCAGCGCGCAATGGCACAGCTGCCGGCGACAACGTCCCGCTACTGAACGCCGAAGTCACGACGTGGAACCTCCGCGACAAGAAGATCGCCGGCAAGCCAATGACGTTTTTACGGACCGAAGGGCTCAACTTTGAAGCCGGCCGCCAACACTTTATCCCGATCTACGAGCAGTCGGTGTTCAAGTACCTGCTGTACGTCGAGGGCCATTGTGCTGCGAATCGGTACGCGTTCCTCATGCGTCTTGGGTCGGTCATTCTCAAAGTCGAGTCGCGCTGCGTCGCCGACAAGATGTGGTACTATCCGATCCTCAAGCCGTTTGAAGACCACGTACCAGTGAAGGCGGACCTGTCGGACCTCGCTGAGAAGATCCAGTGGTGCCGCGACAACGACGACAAGTGCCGCGCGATCGCCGCGCGTGCGAACGAACTATACGACCAGTTCATCTCAAAAGACGCGATCCACGACTACATGGAGCTCATCTGCACGCAGGTTGCCAAGCGATTTGAACCTGCGCCGTTGTGGTACACGCGGCCGACTGGCGTCGATGCACCGAACAAGCCGCGGTTCCCACCGACGCGCGCAATGTGCGTGAACGGTCCAAACGGCCGCCTTTGCAAGCGCTGCCAGGAGCTCAAGAGTGACGAAAGCACGCGTCGCGACCGCAGTAACAGCGACTACCGACCCTCGCGCGACGATCGTAGCGACCGTGGAGGTGGCGACCGGTACAACCGCGACCGCGCCGACAGCAGTGGGAGTCGGTATGGCAGTCGCGGTGGGAGCGACCGGTACGGTGGAAACAACCGGTACGATACCGGTGCCGACCGATACGGCAGCTCGGATGCCCGCAGTCGTGGGTACAGCGGCAGTGGCGACCGCGACCGCGAGTCGAGTCCAAAGCGTCAGCGCACGGCTCCAGCGCCGTCGTGCCGCAAGTGCCGCCGCCCCAAGTCGGCGTGCGCCTGCAGCTTTCGTCGGTAGGTAATGAATCAACAACAGAAGAGAGCGAGAGGAGCACTTGCGTGTGGATCGCAACGACGTGCAGTACATACATACATACAGAGCGACTGACGCGTCATGCGAGCGCGTCATCACGTCGTGACGTTGCGTCTACTGGTGCGTCGCGCTGCAGCTGCGAATACACGTCGCGCAGGCGCCCTATGTCTTGACTCAGTGCGTCAAACGCAGCGATCGCTGCTGCGAGGGCAGTGACGACTTGCGCAAACTCGTGTTGGCGTGCTGATAAGTCGGCTGCAACGAGGTCCAAGCCGTCGAGCGTGTTGAGCACGTGCGTGTAGCGCGGCAACTCGGCGCCGATCTTTTCAAACAGCTCGATGAATGAACTGCCGTTGGATGGACAAGTGATAGCAGCAGGGACTGTGAGGACGTTGCTAATGTATCAAACGTGTACAGACTCAGACGTACCGCTGGTGCTCGGTCTCAATGTCGATCGTGTTGTCTGCTGCGCTCGTGCGCAATGTGTGCAGCAGCACGGGCTTGAGCGCGAGCAGCTCGTGCAGTTGGTCGCGCAAAGCTGTCGCGCTTGCAATGCGCAGCTGCAGTTGATGTGGGAGCATGCAGCCAGCAGTCGCGACTTCGCGCTCGAGCTGCTCGAGCTCGCGTGTGAGCTGGATCGTGAGTGTATGTGCACACGCCCGTGCACGAGTGTGAGTGCATGTGAGAGACGTGTGGCAATGACACTGTACAGTTGACGAACAAGCACATACGCTGAGTACGCTGCTCTTTTTCGCAAGCAGCTCGCTGAGTCCGCGGATCAGCTGTATCGACGAGTACTGACTGCTGCTTGCTACTTGGTGCGCATCCGACTGCAACGACTGTCCGACCGAATGACATGCAACGTGAGTGGGTTTGCGCTGTGCAGCTAGCGATCGAGCGCACACACGCGAGGTGCAAGCAGTGCACACACCGTGTCGAGCGCGTTGCGTTGCACGAACGCGCGGATGCCGCCGAGTGCAGCGCGGTGCGCATCGTGCGGCGGTGCCCACGGATTGCTGTTGCTGTTTGTCGCTGTTGCATCCATTTTGCGGAGTGAACAACTGGCAAGGTTGACTTTAAAGAGTGCATGTGAGTATCTGTGCGTGGCCCACCTGAATATCGTGTGCGCCACACGGAGGGTTGCAACCCAGTCTGTTTGCTAGTTTCATCGCGCTGCACGACAGTGTGGCTTCAGGGGGGAGATCCACAAAGGCAGGCGGCACTCGAGCGAAACGCACGTGACAGCATTGAGGCAATAAGCTTGCAAACAGGCAGCCAGACAGTCAAGTATAGGCAAACAGCAGTAGGAAGCCACAGGCAACAGCCACACGCAGCACGCACACACATATACCAGACGGCGCGCGCTTCGACACGACACGGCGCTTCGCAGCACGCAACACGTATAGTAACGACACGAGCGCAGTAGCAGCATGGCGACCGTCGCGACAGGTGCGGTCGTTGTTCACACTGCTTGACGGGCAACGCCTTGCATATGCCAAATTTCCACGCTTTGTGTCTGTGTGCGCGCAGCGATGGCTGCATGCGTGTATATGTATGCCGACATGGACGCTCACATTCGCAATGCTGCCACGCATGACACGATACGATCATGTCTACGTACTGCCTGCCTGCCTGCTGAGCGCAGACGACAGCCTGTATCCAATCGCGATCCTCGTCGACGAGCTCAAGCACGAGGACGTGCAGCTGCGCCTCAACTCAATCAAGAAGATCCACCTCATTGGTGCGTCTCTCCTGCTGCTTGCTGCTCGCTGCTCGCTACACACGCCTGCACACAGTATGGACTGACTTGGCTGCTTGCGTTCTGCAGCGTCTGCACTCGGTCCCGAGCGCACGCAGTCGGAGCTGTTGCCGTTCCTCAATGGTGCGTTGTGTCTACTCTTATGTGTGTCTGTGTGGCTTGTGCTATGACGGATGCTTATACTCACTCACCCACACTCGTTTGTTGCATTCAGACTCGCTCGATGACGAAGACGAAGTGCTGCTCGTCATGGCCGAAGAGCTCGGGGCGTTTGTCGACGTCGTCGGCGGGCCGCAGCACGCATATCTACTGCTCAAGCCGCTCGAGTCGCTCGCAACGGTCGACGAAGCAGCTGTGCGCGACATGGTTAGTTCTGTCTTCATACATACACACACATACATCTGGCAACTTCCCAGACATACACACTCACACACACTCGTTCATACACAGGCGGTCAAGTCGATCTGCGCAGTCGTCGGGCACATGCAGCCCGAGCACATTGCCGAGTACTTTGTCTCGGTGCTACGTCGTCTCGTGACGCGCGACTGGTGCGTCTGTCTGTATGACTATGGAACTGTGTGCTGCTACTGACTATACACTTGGCTGTCACGCTGTCACAGGTTCACGTCGCGCATTGCGTCGTGCAGTCTTTTTGAAGTTGGCTACCCGCGCGTCACGCCGGAGCTCCAAACCGAGCTCCGGCAGATGTTTGCGCAGCTCTGCCGCGACGACACGCCAATGGTCCGGAAAGCTGCAGCAGCAGCGCTCGGCGGCTTTGCGTCCGTGGTGCGTCTGGCTATCAGTCTGTTTGGCAGTTTGTCTGTTTAGCAGTGTATCCGTCTATTTATCAGTGTTGTATACTGACTAGTGACAGTGTCTGACGTTGTACCTCTGACTGCAGGTCGACTCGGAGAGCGCAAACGCCGAGCTCGTGCCGCTGTTCCTCGCGCTTGCGCAGGACCGACAGGACTCGGTGCGGATACACACGATCGACAACGCCGTGGCGCTCGCGAAGCTCGTGCCGCGCGATGTCGTGACGGCAACGATCCTCGCGACGGTCTTCGATACGGCACGCGATGGCTCGTGGCGCGTGCGGTGGTCGGTTGCGAATCGCTTTCCCGAGATCTGCGAAGTCGTGAGCCCCGAGACCGTGAACGCGTCAATGTGCGACTGCTTCAGCGCACTGCTCGAGGACAGCGAAGCCGAAGTGCGCACGTCAGCAACCTCCAAGGTGTGTCTATGTGTCTATGCGAGACAAAGAGGTTTGCAGTTGTTTTCAAGAGGTCGCCTTCTAATATTTGCTATGTATATTTGTATGGCTCAAACCACTAGGCGGTTGGCGTGACGAAGCTCTTTCAGCCGCAGCGCATCGTTGAGAAGATCGTGCCGTCGTTCCAGACGCTTGCGCGCGACCTGTCGGACCACGTGCGCTCGGCACTGGCAGCTGTTGTGATGAAGATCTCGCCGTTCCTCGGCCGCGACTTGACGATCGAGCATCTGTTGCCGCTGTTTTTGCTCGTACGTTGTAATCTCGATAGTATGATTCTGTCGTGATTCTATCATGATTACAATATAGTATGGACTGACATGCCATTATCGCGTATACCTCGCAGCTCCTGAACGACCAGACGTCAGAAGTGCGTCTGAACGTCATCTCGAACCTCGAAGAGGGCAACAGCGTACGTTTGCGTCCGTATCTATCTATCTGTGCCAGCCTGTCTATCAGTCGACAGACGACTCACTGCTACTACTGCCTCAACTCATACCAAACAATCAGGTGATTGGCATTGAGCTGCTGTCGCAGTCGCTCCTGCCCGCGATCGTGCATCTCGCTGAAGACCGGCAGTGGCGCGTGCGGCTTGCAATCATCGAGTACATCCCGCTACTTGCTGCCCAGCTCGGACACGACTACTTTGAAGAGCGCCTCTCGGACATGTGCATGTCGTGGCTCGTCGACAGCGTCTACTCGATCCGCGGTGCGTAGTGTGGCGGTGTCAATATCCACCTGTGTATGTATGTGTCCAAATGCGTGCTGATTTCTTGACGCACACGTATGAATCACGACTCTTGGCAACACACAGAGGCCGCAACGATCAACTTACGCAAGCTCACCGAGAGCTTTGGCGTCGACTGGGCGCGCGCGCACATTGTCCCGCGCATCCTCGCGATGCACGCGAACGCGAACTACCTCCACCGCCTCACGTCGCTCCACGCCGTGCGCGTGCTCTGCGACGCGATGAACGCCGAGACGATCCAGTCGGTCATGATCCCACTTGCTGTCCAGCTCGCCCAGGTGCGTTTGTGTCGATGGGTGTCTACATGCATAGTTATTTGTATAGCCGGTTAACAAATGCATTGTGTATGTGACTATGCATCTGTATCAATCAGGACCCGGTGCCAAACATCCGGTTCAATGTCGCCAAGACACTCGAAGTCGTTGTGGCAAAAGTCGATGCAACGGTCGTCGAGTCGACTGTCAAGCCATGTCTCACGGCGCTGCTACAGGACAGCGATAGTGACGTCGTGTTCTTTGCGACGCGCGCGCTCAGCAAGTGCTAAGTGGCGGATGGACACGGTAGCACAGTAGCGAGTCAGTTAGTCAATCAGTTAGCTAGCTGACGGGATGGATGGCTGCAGCCCATACGTTGAGCGCGTCTCCATGTGCGTCGGGCGTCGGCGCTGCCTCTCGCACCAAAGGCGCTTCGTACGATGGGCGAGAGAGCAAGAGGTCGAATGAGCAACCTCGAGTGTATGTCGCGATGCTCGTGTCCTGATTGTTTGCTGTTACTGCGTCGATGCTCATGTCCTGATTGTTTGCCAGCGGTTAAGATTGTCGTTTACGACACTACCACTACTACAACTATGTCGCTCCTGCGACTGCTACTGATGGATGACCTCACTGCTGCTTGCGCTGCGTGGTAACGAACTCAAACATGCGCTCGAGCGTCCACCAGCGCCAGAGCGCTGCGAACGGGATCGCTTGTGTCGAAGACGACGACGCACTCGACATTGACAATGCGTGGCGATGGATCTGATGCGAGCAGTACATGCGCACACGCATGTGAACAGCGAACACGAACTGCGACTCTCTCTCTCTCATACATATCCACACCTGTGTCCAGATCTGGTCCACTTCCGTGTCGCTCAGTGCCGGGTGCGTGCCGATGTCTGCAGCCAGTGCCTTGAGCTGCTCGCGCGGCAGGAGTTGCTCGACATTGGCGCGTTGTGCGAACGCAGAGGCGAGAAGCTGCTTCTCGCTATCGCTGTCAGCCGCTGTCTGGAGCTTGTCGTGGAACGCGAGTGCGTCGAGCTCGATCTGGAGCGTCTGGAGCTTGTTCGTCTGTTAGCCCGTGGCAGACGAGTGCATGTATGTGGATGTATATGTGAGACCGTGTG
Source organism: Globisporangium echinulatum (assembly GCA_023336405.1). Taxonomy (NCBI): domain Eukaryota; phylum Oomycota; class Peronosporomycetes; order Pythiales; family Pythiaceae; genus Globisporangium; species Globisporangium echinulatum. Next base: position 59,049 of record JAADWX010000018.1, on the reverse strand, counting down.
TGAGCTCAGGACCCAGCAACGCCACATGTCGGAGCAAGACTGTAGAAGTGAAGGTGACGAGAGCGTACTAGGATCGCTTCGGTGGCTTCGTCCACTACGCTGTCGCACAGCTGCAGTGCACCCGAGAGCGTCGCGATCGCTTGCGTCTTCTCCTGTCGGTGATGACGACAGCAGCAGCCAGTGGAGCGAGCAGAGCACCATTGCGATCGCAGTGAGCAACTTCCAAGTCGCCAACTACACCGAGCGGACAACCAGCAGCAGTCGTAGTAGCATAGACGCACGTTGTTTGCGGCCTGGACGTCACCGAGTTGCAGCAGCACCTGCACTTCGCCTTGAACTGCAGCTCTACTGTTTGCGACCTCGGGACGCTGCAGCAGTCAGTCGCACGTAGTGGCAATGCGTACGTGAGTGACTATAAGCGATCGAGCAAAAGTGTATGCGTGCGTGACTGAGTGACGGTATAACGGTTGAGTACACAGTTGACACCCGACCTGGTACAGCCTGCGGGCCTTGAGCAGCAACTCCTGCACGTCGTCAGCCGATGCGCTCGGTGTCGTCACTGCAGCACTGTCGTGGCGTTCGTCGCTGTCGAGCAGCGTTGGGTCAACTGCGCTTGGAGCTGCAGCGCCACAGCGCCGAGCTTGCGCCCACTCTGCTCGCTTCAGTTGGCTCAGTGCGAAGTAGCACTCTAGCGCCGATCCAATCCAACACACACGCAGTGGCAGATAACGATGGGCATCACGATAGGCGCCAACAAACAGCGCGATCACTGCAGACACACTTGACTCAAGTCACACGATGCAAGCAGCCGGCACCTGCGAGCTGCAGCACGAGCTGCGCAGGCTCGAGGAACGCAAAGTCTGGGTTCGTTGCCTGTGTGACTGCGAGTAGCGTCTAGCAGCCAGTCGCAGCACAGCGGCACGCGTCTCAGCGAGCGGCTCTCAATCGACATGTGCTCGCATTCATACAGTGGTGTCTCGAGCACCTTGCTAATAATGCTCTTGTCGGAATGTACCTCGTACATGTCGATCGCGTGCGTGAGCTCTATCTGTTTGGCTGCGATCGCCGACGGCGCCGACTCGGCTGACGGCTGTGGTGTCGATGTGTGCGCGAGTTGTTGCCGCCGGTGCTTTCCTACCGGCTTCTTCGCGCCGACGTCGACTGGTACCTTTGTCATGTGATCAGCGGATCGAGAGAACCCACTGCTGTCCACGTGTCGTTGCCAGCAGTCAGTCGAGCAAACAGTCACGTGACCAGTCGCCCAAGTGACTGAACTGGGCCGCAGCCGTTCACCTCGATACGTACAAACGTCACGCACTGGAGACCTCTGACTAGTAGAGCAAAGTGGGCAAAAGATGTGTGTGTATGGGCGTGTGTATAGCGCTACGAGTAGCAGCAACTCCCGCTCGTGCCTGCAGTCGCTCGCTCCTGGCGACGACGACGAAGCGCAACACACGACGCGGTCACTCGGGCGATCACTCGGTCACGGACGCGCGTCGGCGTCGCTCGTAGTCGGCGTCGTCTGTCGGCAGTTCGTGACGACATACCGGACACGAGTTGTGCTGCAGTCGACATCCACACATCGACAGTATCAGCTATACCCCAGCCATCCAGTCACGCATACATACACACGCACCTGCTTGAGCCACGGCAGTATGCAGTCAACGTGGAACGCATGGGCGCACGGGAGCCGATGCGCGTCGTCGTCGAGCGCAAACAGGTCTTTGCACACTGGACACTCGGCGCTCGCATCGACGTCGGTCTGCCCAATCTTGACCTTTGGGAGGTGCGCCACGACGTCCTTTGCAGCCGGCGGTGCACCGTGCTGGACGAGTCACAGCAGCCCATTATACCCGATACGTACGTGTGGCGTCGTTTTTAGACATGACTCATCCAAATCAGTACAAATCATTTCAGATCTGACTAGACACTGTCAGCAGATACTGTCAGTAAATACGCACTCGGTTCGGGTCGGTCTGCATGAGCTGGTTGATGATCGTCGAGAGGTTCCCAAACGCGTAGTCGCCCGGGTGGCTCGCGAGGCCCGTGAGCGGCGCGTTCAAGATCCCGCCAAGCGCGCCAAAGAGCCCACCAGCGTCACTGCCATTGCCATTGCCACTGTTACCGAGTGTCGAGCTGCCAATGAAGACTTCGAGCGGCATGCCGTCGCTGCTGATGATGCGCGCTGTGCGTGCGCCATTGCCACTCGCGCCATTCGCATCGGTACTCGCACCGCTGAGCAACTGGAGGACGCTGCTGCTCGGATTCGACACATATACACAAACATCCATACATAAATACAAACAGACAGCAGAAGCGAGTGGTCAGTTAGAGACACGGTAGCGAGCAGCTCCGAGTGCCTACAAGCTGCTGAGTGAGTGACGCACTCGGAGAACGCGCTCGCGCCAGTCAGTTGCCGCTGAATGCGACGACGGCCGCCTGCAATTGTCGCGTGGTCGGCTGTTGCGTGGTCAGCTGCGTGGTTCGTGCTTGCGTGGTTCGTACCAGCGAGTTCGCCGCGGATCTCCGAGATGTACCGCTCAAAGAACTGCATGGCAACCGACCGACAGAGATGCATATGCAGTGTGAGTAGTGCGCCTGCAGTACGTTGTCGTTTGTGTACGTATTTGTGACACACAAACAGCAGCGAGCGCAACACAACGCACATCGCGCTCTTCGTTCACTTCGTCGTCGGCAATGGACGCAGCAGTGCTGCGAGTCGACAGCGTGGTAGCAGCAGCACTCGACTCGTCCTGCAACTCGCGCCGAAAGTCCTCGGGCGGGTCGTCCTGCTCGACCTCTTCGACAAAGTTGCCGCCGCAGCGCTGGCAACACACCTCCTCGCTTGCGTCGTCGACGTGCGTCTCGACGTTCACAGCGCACTCGTGGCACCAGAACTGCGGGTCTGTGCGTGGCTCCGATGTGTTCATTGTCGTTGTGTGCGCGCTGCTGGTCATTTAGATTGGTTCTCTTGACAATACAATAATATGATATTGTACGAAACGACAGGGAATTGGGAATGACAACTTGAATACAAAGTCAACGTCAACCACTGTTTAGTCGTTTATACTTGAGTTAGTATGAAAACGTGGTCATTGATTAGCCTGATACAGAACCCAAATCAAACCATCAACTTGTCTCTACTGTCTACATTACTGACAATATCGATCGAGTTGGATTAACGGCCGCACTTTTGCACCAGTATACTTGTCTCTCATGTCGACATTATGTATAATATCGTTCGAGACGGAGCTTCTACAATACTCATTATTGTAATACCCCGCACGCATTGCATTATTGTTTGTCTGATGCATTAGATTATTACTCTATTGTACTCTTTGTAGTTTTGATAATTATGTTCCACTAAATGACAGGGAAATATTCGATGGCTGACTTGATGACGCAAACGCATTTCATACTTTGTCTTACAACCTATTTGCAACATAATAGTGTCACAAATATATAAACTAAAAATGAAACACATCTACATTTCATTTTTTTATTCCTTCGAACTGAATCTCGACTTCGTGATTGAAATGCGAAACGGCAACATTGATGATGCATCGGCTCAGACATTGTGAGCATGGCGATTTCCTAACGTATGTTCACCACCACCGCGTCTAAGCTGCGACGACATCACATCGACACCAACTTTGTAATCGCGAGCTCGAGATTGTCAGTCGATGAAGTATACGACACGTTAACCGCTCGACTAAGCACGGCTCTTACAGGTAGTGCTCGCGCATCGCGTACACCATCGACTCGGCTTTCGGCACGACCTCGGGCGTGAACTCGACGATCGCGTCGACTTTTGCGCGGATCTCGGGCGTGATCTTGTCGATGAACGCGATTGCTTTGATGTTCTCGTCGAGCTGCGCGATGCTCGTGGCGCCGAGAATGACGGTCGACACGTGCTCGTTCGAGGCGATCCACGCGAGCGCAAACTGCGCCATCGTCGCCCCAATCTCGTTTGCAATCGGCTCGAGCTGCGCGGTCTTGGCGACCTTGGCATCAAAGTCCGAGACAAACTCACTGCTCCCGTCGCGCGACATGCGCGAGCCTTCGGGGATGCCGTTGGTGTACTTGCCCGTGAGCACGCCGGACGCGAGCGGCGACCACGTCGTGAGGCCGAGCTTGTACTTCTTGTACAGGTTCACAAAGTCGTAGTCGACGCGCGAGCGTTCGAACACATGGTACTCGGCTTGCTCCATCACGGGCCGCATCAAGCCGAGACGGTCGGCGACCTCGCATGCCGCTAGGATGTCGTGCGCGCTCCACTCGCTCGTGCCCCAGTAGAACGCCCAGCCCTGGCTGATCACAAAGTTCATCGCGCGCACGGTCTCTTCGATCGGCGTGTACGGATCTGGACGGTGGCAGAAGATGAGGTCGACGTAGTCGAGACCGAAGCGCTTGAGTGACGCCTTCGTGCCTTCAACGATGCGTTTGCGACTCAGACCGACAGCGTTCGGACCCACTGCGTCGCCATCAAAGCCCTTTGTACCAAAGAAGATCTTGGTGCTTACGACGAGGTCCTCGCGCGTCCAGACACCGTCGGCAATGCCGCGCGCAATCACTTGACCCATGAGTGTCTCGGCTTTGCCTTCTGCGTAGACTTCAGCGTTGTCAAAGAAGTTGATGCCGTGCTTGAATGCGTGCACAAGGATCGCGTACGCTTTGTCAAGGTCCGGCAGTCCTTCCGAGAACATCCAGCTGCCGAACGAGAGCGTCGAGACGAGCAGCCCCGAGTTGCCGAGGTAGCGGTATTTCATGTTGTGTGTCGATGCAGTCGCCATGCTTGAAAAATCAGGTCGATAGGGAGAGAAAGCTTTGCTTGCTGCTTGCTGCTGGAGCGAGTTGCTTGAGCTGCAAAGTGCAAAATGCGCTGTGAGCATTGCACACGTCAGCAGCAACTGAGACCAAGACAGCAACAGCAACAACAACAATGGGTAACACATATACGTTTTTAGTCCATTTTGATCGTGACTTGCAAGAAATGACACGCAAAAGAGCTGACAAGCAAGAAATGATGTGCAATCACTGCCAACAGTGCCTCACGCAGTGTGTCGTTGACGCGTTTGCTACAAAACATCAACATGAGATGTTACAACTCCATGACGCGCAGTGCTCTCCAGCGAGATCCAAACGACTGGCATCTGCGATCGCGTACTCGGCAGCAGCCTTCACCGTCTCCAGTACACCGCGACTCGCTCGCTCTGTAGGTGTAAGTGAGCGAGTGCAGTAGCAGCGTGAGCAAGAGAGAGTTCAGGCGAGCAAGGTAATGAAGTTTGCGTGTCATGTCGCTCCTGGTCGAGCACTACATCTCGCTCCTCCTTCGTGCGCACGCTGCAGCGCAACGCCTGTGCATCGCGTCTCCTACTACGCGTACAGCTGCTTTGTGAACGAGAAGAGGTCGTGCACGCCGCCTTCTTTCTGCGCACAGAGCGAGCGGCGCTCAAAGCGCACGCGGCCGGCGTACAGCTCGTCGTGGAGCTGCGCGATCGAGCGCACACCGAGGTCCTGGAACCCGTGGCGCAGGCTCTGCTGCATGAACGGGATGTACTGGTGCACCGAGCCCTGGTCGACGACGGCACCCGAGACGCCAAACACGACGCGCGCGTTGTCGTCGTCGTCATTATCACCTGCGCGGCTGTACGCGTGGCTCCCAAGGCCGCGGTACCGCTTGAGCCGCTGGCCGTCTTCAAAGAAATAGTCGCCCGGTGCTTCGGACGTCCCGGCGAGGCTCGAGCCCATCATGACGCACGACGCGCCGAGCGCGAGCGCTTTCATCGCACACCCCGAGTTGCTCACGCCGCCGTCGGCGATCACCGGCACGCCGTACTCGCGCGCGACTGCTGCTGTGTTGTAGATCGCTGAGAGCTGCGCGCGACCGACGGCTTTGACCATCTGCGACGTCGATACTGAGCCAACGCCCATGCCAACGCGCACAGCGTCGACACCGGCGTCGAGCAGGTGACGCAGCTGCGGGATCGTCACGACGTTGCCGCCAACGACTTGGACGGCGCCCGCGTACGTCGCTTTGATGAACTTGACGAGCGCGAGCTGCTCGTGCGTGTCGCCCTGCCGCGCGTCGAGCACGAGCACGTCGACGCCAGCGGCAACGAGCGCTGCGACGCGGTCCTTGGCGCTACTGTTGACTGCGACCGCTGCCCCAACGAGCAGCTTTTGCGTCGTTGGGTCTTTGAGCGCGTGCGGATAGTCGCGGTTCTTGACGAGGTCCATGCGCGTGACGAGCGACACGAGGTCGCCGCTCGCGTTCACGATCGGGAGCGTCCCGACCTTGGCGCGCGTGAGCGTCGCGTGCGCCTGCTCGAGCGTGCACGGGTACGTTGCGACTGTCACGTCCGCACGCGGGACCATGATGTCAGCGAGCCGCTGGGTGCGGTCGTCGATAAAGTCGACGTCGCGGCTCGTGACGAGCCCAACGAGCTTGCCGGTTGGGAGACCGTTGTCGGTGATCGGGACGCCCGAGACCTTGAGCTCGTCGAGGTCAGCGATCGTGTGGCTCGGACTCAGTACCTTGGGCGATACAATAAAGCCGTTCTCAAACTGCTTGACGACGCGCACCATCTCGGCCTGCTCGGCGACCGAGTTGTTGTGGTGCAGGATGCCGATGCCGCCCTGGAGCGCGAGCCCAATCGCCATGTTGGCCTCGGTGACCGTGTCCATCGGTGAGCTCACGATCGGCGCCGACAGCTTGATCGTCTTGGTCAAGCGCGACGAGAGGTCCACGGCTTCGACACCAAAGTTGACTATAATATAAAGAAGAGGCAAGTAGTAGTGGTGGTAGCGGACACGAGTGGAGTGTGAGTGCACAGCGATCACAGCAGCAGCAGCAAGCAAATAGAGAGCAGCAACGCGACAGTTCGTACTCTGTCCAGGCTGTTCGTACGGATGGAACGTATCGCACATGCATACATACAAACACGCAACACACGTGAGTCCATCATGTCGGCGCGTGCGCCACTCATTTGTGCGCTTCAACATGGCGGCTGTCGAGCAGCGCAATGCAGCGATGACGAGCCACAGGCAGCAGCAGAGCAATGCACGTACGAGCGCGATGATGTCATCGAACGTGAGTCCGTCGCTCTCGTCGTCGCGGAAGAGCTGCTGGGCGCTGAAGCCGTCTTGCATCAGCAGCTCGTCGCGGTCGTTGCCCAGGATGCTGCTGCTCATATTGAAGGTGCTGTTGTTGCTCGAAGTTGGTCGCGTTTCGCAATGAACGGCGCTTGAGTGGCTCTGGCACAATGTGTGTGTACAACACAACTTTCAACAATCGTAATATATGAGAATAACTATATATATATGGTCCGAAGTTCAAGCGAGCACGTTTCGTCTTGGAAACACTGTGTAAAATCACACCCGATTTGAAGACCACTTTCGATACAAAATCAAGACTCAATTATACTCATGTCAAGACGACAGAAATCACGACACAGCATCTGACCACGTGCAATTGCCAATCTACAGTTTTGCCAATCAGGTCACTAATGTGTGCGAATCAATCAGCTGCTGCAAACCACACACCAGCAGCGGACTCACTTGAGACTGCAGAGCTGCTGGAACAGTTGCTGCGCGCGGTCGTCGTCCCACTGCAGCGAAGCACTCGCGCTCACGTTCGCGCTCGCATTGCCAAGAGTCGGTGCTGCGTGCGCTCTGGTCGCGAGTGCATTTGGTTGTAGCTGACAGCAGCGCAGACGTAAAAGCAAACGCCAGTTAGCCAGCGATCAGCAGATGCTGTCGCAACCAGCAGCAACATCTCCTCCACACATAATATGTTTGTGTGTGCGGACGCATACGAGCAATGCGCACGCACCATGCTCTGCTGCAGTGACGTCGTGCTCTTTGACTTTGACGTGTGTCGGGTCGACGCAGGCTGCTGCGGGACCATCTGCTGCAGGAGCCGCTGCAAAGTCTCCTCAGCCGAGAGCTCGTACGACGACGGTACTCTCGAGTATACGACGCGCTGCTCGCGCTGCTGGGCCGCTGCGAGTGGCGTGAGCAGCGGTTTGGACCGCACGTGCTCGTCTCGCGCAGCTGGGATCGCGACGGTCTCAATACCGAAGAAGAGGTCGTCGTAGTCTGGCGGTGGACTCACAGGTCGAGCTACCGTCACATTGGGTGTGTACCGTACACTCGGTCGTTGCGCAGACGCTGTCAATGCTGGTGATGATGCTGGTGAGAGCGATCGTGGAGGCACGAGGAACTGGCGCACAGGCGGCAGCGCAACGCTCTCGGCTACGACGCCATGGCTGCGCTTCCTCACGTTGTAGTAGTAGCGAGAAGCAGGGAAGGGGCAAAGTCCAACAGACAGAGCGCGTGAGCACCAGACCATCGCTAGCACTAGGACGTCAGTCAACAGACGCTACGAGCGATCCTAGCTCGAGGTTTATGGCTCGCGGAGCTGTTCGCACAGCACACAACGCACAGCTGCTGCTGCTTCGTGGGCGACGTTGCCGCTTGGCTCTTGCGCTGCTTATCTGGCTGCATCTTCTTCTTCCTGCTGATTGATCGACCGATCGACAGGCAGAGAGACAGAGAGACAGACCAAGACTGGTGAGCCACCGCCGTCACCAAAGCACACACATTCGCACAGTCCAACCATCATGGTGTCCTTACAGCGTGCGAAGACTGCGCTGCGCTGCCGCCTCGCTGTCGCTCGACTTGGAATGCCGCTTTGCAGACGCAAGCGCCGTGTCGAGGCGCGCGCCAACGCCGCTGCTGCTGCTGCGATGCTGGTTGTTGTTGTTGTTGTTGTGCGTGTCCTGATTCCCACTCGCGCGTCGACCCGTAAGCAGCGCTTTGCTGAGCGGACTGAGTGGCCCGTGTCCGTCCGATTGCTGCTGGTACTGCTGCCTACCGCCGTCCTCGGGCGACACGAACTCGGGATGCTCGACAAAGTCTGCGTGTGTATGACAGCAAGCAACGTACACAGAGCGTCGCTGTTATCTACCAGGTAGTCACGACATCCCATTGCGTAGAGTATGTGTATCAAGTCGAGCGCAGGGCCCTTACATCCTGGCGTGCGCGATCGTAACATCATGTTCTCGAGCCGCAGGAGCCGAATCTGTTCTTTCAGGTCCAGAATGAGCTTCTCCTGTTCGAGGACGACGCCATCGTTAACCAGCTGATAATCAGAAGTATACTAAACCACAGATAGCTAGTCAAACAGCCACACACAGCGTACATGCGGACTTAATACAGCCGTCGGGTGGTTCTTGATCTTCGCGACACCCATTGCGAACTCGAGTGTCCGCGTCGACTCGGTACGAAACTGCGGCGCGGCGTTCACGCACGCGATCATGAGCGTCTTGCTGTTGCCGCCAAGACTGTCGATCAAGAGCTACCAGTCGATCGGTCGCACCGATACAGTAGAGCAGTCCAGTCCAGAGCGTTCAGTATCGATAGCACTAGCCAGCAAGCGCCGAAAGTCTCGAGTGTCGAGTCACGACAGCTGATCGTATAGACGCACCATTGTGAGCTTCGAGTCGCGCACAGGCACGAACTTGGCCTTCGCTTTCGAACTCAGCGCTTGGATGACCTGGTTGAGTGTGTACAGGCTCCGATTGATATGACCCGTCTCTTTGAGCTGCACGCCAACGGCGCCCGTGTCGTTTGCGCGCTCGCTGCCTGCGAGGTCAACGACCGTGAGCTTTCCGTACGTGCGCACCGCAGCGCTTCTGCTCGATCCGTCGTCGCTGCTAGGCGCAAGCGGCAGGGCGTCAATGTAGATCGTTACGATGCAGTGGCTCCGGTTCGAGCGTTCGTTCAGCAAGTGGCTCGACTTGGTGCGGTTCGCAGCAGCCGTCTTGACGACGTGCACCATCTCGGCTGCGCTCTCACACTGCACGACTGTCGCGTTCTCAAGGTAGAACGCGCCGCCACTGCCGTTGGGGTCCTTGGCCGCACGCACAGCGAGACTCTCTTTGCGCGGGTCAAAGACGTCCTTAACGGTCTCGTTGTAGATCTCGACGCATGTGACACGGAGTGTGTACGCAACGTCAGCGCGCCGTGCATCGACGAGCCGCATGAGTTCAATAGCCGCACGTGGCAATACACCGTCGGTCGCTTGTGCGGAGCGCTTGCGCTCTGTGCGTCCGTCCTCTTTACCAAAGATCGTAAACGACTTGCCGGCGCCCGTCTGGCCGTACGCAAAGATCGTGACCGGAAAGCCATCGAGCGCCGCTTCGACGAGCTCGCGGCCGTGGATCGCGTCAAAGACGTCGTCTTGGCCCATTGTCGGCGGCAGGAACGCATCGCAGCGGAACGACGCAGCTTTTGTATGCGCGTCATCGGCAAACACGAGCACACCAGCACCGTCCGGCGTCGCAGCGATCGAGCCAAGGTCGCCACGATCATCTCGTATCGCTGCTCCAGCACCACTACTGGGTGTCGCGTACGGCTTGGCGCGCACAGCGACGCGGATCCGCTCCTCACCTGGCATGTCTGTCAGTTCGTCCGTGCACTCGCAAGCGAAAGCAAGAGCAGACAAGTTCGAATGTCAAGTGTCGATGTAAAGCTGTTTCAAGTCCGAGTAGAGCAGTTCGGTATATTCGGATATACGGGCATCTCCTATTCTACCATGTTTTGTACCACGGTAAGTAATTAATAATCGTGGGGATATATGTAAATCTTCAACTTTGTATGGAAATGGTAATCGGGGGCTTATATGTAAACACGCAAGCTACGTCGACATGGAGCGCACGCGTGCACTGCGCTCGTCTGTCTCGCCATCGTCGTCGTCAAACTCGAGCGGAATGCGCTTGATGTCGCAGCCGTCGCGGTGCGGACTGAGCTCAATCACTGTGTTCTCGTACGACTCGAGGTACGGCACTTTGTCAGCAGCGCAGCCGGAAAAGTACCCGAGAAGACAGCGAAGGACCGACTCGTTGCAGATCACGAGCACGTCGCGCTTCTTGCGCTCAAACTCAATGATGAGCGACCGCACGCGACTGATGAGGTCGACATAGCTCTCGCCACCGACACCCGGGTACCGGTACCGCAGCTTGTCTTTCTCGCGCGCGTGAAAGTGCTTTGGGTAGTTCCGTCGGATCTCGTCGTACGTGAGGCCCTCAAAGTCGCCGCCACCGAGTTCGTTCAGTAGTGTCGTTGACACAAACCGCTTGAGGTGGCGCGTCGGCAAGTAGTTCGCTGTCTGGCGCGACCGCTTCATTGCGCTCGTCCAGACCTCCATCGGTCGCTCGAGATGCTGCTTGTCGAGGAACTTCCCGATCGCTTTCGCGACGCGATGGCCGTCGGGCGACAGGTCGGCATCGAGGCCGAGGATCCCGCGGCAGCTCGTGACGCTCGAGCCGGGTCGGACGAGCCACACGCGCCGCGGAAACAAGTGGATGTTCTCGAGCAGCGACACGATGTGGCTCTGGAGAAAGCCCTGGCAGTAGCGCGCTTGGATCTTTTCACCTGCCTATAAAGCATAGATAGTCCAAGGAAGTGGGAGGCTACTATTGAGTGCATATTGGACAAACAGCAACCAGTCATTTATACAACAGCTAAACAGCTAGACAGATAGAGCCAGTGGTACGTACGTTGTAGACCTTGACGTAGCAGACGTTCCCGCCGTCTTCCGAGTCTTCGACAGTCTGGTACACGCGCTCGTACTCGGCGACGCGCTGGCGAAAGTCCGCGAGCGCTTGCTCCGGATCTTTGCCCACGTAGTCGTCATTCTGGAGCTTCCTATAACAGGACAGACAAATCCCAGTCACTGTCAGTTCAAGCGATCGAACTGACTGGTAGCCAGACTAACACGCACCGCCGGTAGTTCGCTTCGAGCAGCTCGTTGTTGTCGCAGATGCTCTCGACAAACATCACGCGAATGTTGCGGTGCGCGCGCACTTTGCGGAGGATGTTCTCACTGTTGTTAGCCACATGCACAAGTCAAGTCAGTCACGTATAGCACGTATACACTCGCTATCCACACACTAGACACTAGGCACACGCACCGGCGGTCTTTTGTCGTGTTTGTTGCGTCAAAGACTGCGACGTGGCCCTTGTCTTCGAGCCAGTCAATGAGCTCGTCGAGCACTTCCATTGCGAGGTCTTCGCGCAGCTTCTTTGCGTCGGCGTTCTCGGCGCTAAAGAACGTCGCGTCTTCGCCGGCTTTGCCGACTTCGCGCCGGTGGTTCCCGACGTTGAACATGCGCGTCGGGAAGCCGAGCCATTCGATATACCGCGTCGCTTTGTGCACGACAAAGCTCTTGCCGCGCGCCGGCAGACCAACCATCACGAGCACGAGCTTCTTCTGCGCCGTCATGAGACCGTCGGCAAGCTCTTGCTGGCTCAAGCTGCTGTCGCTACTGTCGCTGTTGTTGCTGTCGTACGCAACGTCGTGCTCGTCGTCGCTCAGGTTTGTCTTTGTCCACATCCACTGCGAGTGGCGGCCATCTTCGAGGCTATTGAGACGGTCGATGCGGTGGTTCTCAAAGCGTCGGCGCATGCTCTTCCAGAAGAGCAGCTTCTTGCTCGCTGACGCAAAGAGCGCGTAGAGCGTGCTGCGGCGATATAGTAGCTGCAGCACGAGCAGCAGACCGAGCGGCCATTTGATCGCGCGGAGCGTCGAGAGTGCTTTCACCATGAGCTGTAGGTGTGCTGTGTACTGTGCTTGTATGTGCTTGTTCGGTGGGGGAATTGCGCTTTGACGCGTTTGCTTGGGAGGAAGCCGAGCCGAGTCGCTTGGGGCGAGATTCGTCGTCGCAGCAGCCAAACTGGCATGTTGTTTCGGTATGCAACAAACAAGTCGATATATATCGGTGTATTTTGTGTGCAAACATAGACAGTGTTGTTGGTGCGAGCTGATTTTGCGCTTTCACACGTGATCGTCACTCTAGCACATCGTATGATAATCAAAAGAAACAGAAAGCAAGATTCTGAGACACGTGTTTTTGCACCGATGAATCCATCAGGAATTGGGCGGTAGCAAACACATCAAAACATTCGCAGTCGATTCGCACAGCTAACACAAACGCGCAGCACACAAATGAACCTGAAAGCCGATTCTGCATGCTCAATGGCATCAATCACGCGCGACGAGCTGCACCGCCGCGCGACCGCGATCCAGGTACGTCAGCGCACATGCTCGCTCTCTCGTGCGCTCGCTCTCTCGCTTTACATGCACACGAAGCGACGAGCAGCTGCAGCTGACTATCGCAACGCTTCGCGCTGTTCAGGCAGCGTTCCGCGGCTTCTGCACGCGCAAGCGCGTCGTGTGGCATGTGCGCGCACAGCTTGACGCGTTTGTCGCAACGCTGCCCTCGATAGACCAATCCGCGCGACTGCCGCTTGGTGGAGCGTCGCTGTCAAACATACAGTGGTTCACAGACGAGCGCAACGCACGTTTGCACCTCCCACGATTCACTGACGAGCTCTTTGGCGTCGAGTCGCTGTATCCAGTCCCTATGTCGCCTTCGTTGGCATCGTCCTCGTCTTCAGTCGAGACGATCGCAAGTCGCGACTGCGAACAGCGTAATCCGGAGAAAGAGCTAGCGGGTCCACTTCCCCCTACCGCACCCATCGCAAGCGCGTCACCTCGTGACCAAGCAGAAGCTGCCACTGCTGCAGCGTCATCACCAGCTGCATTGGGCGCCGAATTGACTCGAACAACAACAGTCGACGCACAGGACACGGTCGTAGCGCCAGCATGTGCTCAGACAGCACTGCCAGACACCGTCGCCGTCGTTGACGACACGGTCGAGCCAGTGGCGACAGGTGATGTGCATCGAACGAATCACGACACTACAGCATCCGACCTCTCTATCGACGCGATCGTTGCGACGTACACGCGCGACGAGATGCTGCGTGAGCTCGCGTGGGCGAAGCAAGCGCTGCGCGAACGACGCACGGTGCGTGGGTGTGGACTGCGATCTATCACTCTGTGAATGTCGATGCGTCTCGACAGCTGTGTGCGCGTAACAATCAGAACAACTGACTGACGCTCTGTCCGTTGCGCTGCCGTGTCGATCGCGTGCAGTACCTCCGCAGCCGCCCAAAGCGCGTCGTGGACGTCTGTTGACTCGGCTTCTCATAGAGCGAGCAGAATCGCCTTACGCACGCACACACACACGACCACATCGGCATTCGCTGTATATATGGATCTACTGCCACTTGGGCACCAATCACGACAAGTGCGTGATGCCATCACGACCGACCAACTGCACGACTGATCACATGGCGCACGTCTAGAACTGGAGCTCGTGCACGCGGTCGTGCTTCGAGAGCGTGAACTTGGCGTTCAGGTACGCGCGCAAGTACGGCTCGTGCTGGAGCTTTGTCATGATTGCTGCGTCGATTGCTTTCTGATTCTGCTTGCGCTCGTCGCTGATCACTTGCTGTAGTGTTACAGTTGAGCGACATGACACGACAGACACGGACAGGCGAGTGCCCAAGTGCGCGTGAGCACGCAGTGGGAACTTGGTTGCCAGCGATCCCAAGCGCTGATCGAGCCTCTCCTCTCGCTCATGTACATTCCGCCAGTAATAGAATGACGGTACAATCACGACACAATCAGCACACAATCAGGACTAGCAAATACATGCACACAGACGTACACTTGCAGTCGTCGCATTTGCAAAGAACTGCATCTCTTTGCCCCCGTTCTTTGCGGGTTTGTCTTTGACAAAGTACGCGTCGTCGATCGCCGGGAGCTCGACGCCTGTCATGTCGACTTTCGTTGACGTTGCGATCACGTACGCTTGGTTCACGCGGCGCAGCGGCACGCCATTGACTTTGTACGGACCTGAACAAGTAAGTACTCAGTATGTCAGTTGTTCAGCGCCATACGCACACACGCCCTTGATGTCCATGCCGAGTCCATTGTAGTCCATACGCCAAGCCGCACCGGTGACGAGCAGTGTGCCGGACGGCAGCTGCTTGAGGAACACGACGCGCTTGCCGCGGAAGCGACCGGACAGCAGAATCAGAACGGTGCCGGGCGTGATCGACTTGCGTAGCTTTGCCGGCTTCTTGCTGTTGCGCGCCGTCTTGGCCGATGCGAGTTTCTTGGGGATGTAGTCGGCTGGGTACCACTTGTTCGTCGATGCGCCAGTGCTACTCGACAGCTCTTTCGTGTTGTCAGTTGCAGGCTTCTTTGCGTCGCTGCTCGCACGTGCTGGTGCGAACCGGCCGTTGGTCTTTGCGAGGCTGTTGGCTGCGATCGCGTTGATGCCGCGTGCGAGCTCAAAGTTCTGGCGCTTGCCGCTTGTTTCCTGCACGCCCATGCTAGTGGCAGAAGGAGTTGGAAGAGGCAGTGAGCGGTCCACGTTCGTCACGTGAGCTGAAAGGGTGGGAACACACGCTTGCATGCATGCACATACACATACTAGTACACGCGATCGACCTTGCTCGTCGCTCGCTCACCTTGCTTGTCAGTGCTTGCTGTCAATTGTGTCGCTCAAAAAACTGCTGTTTGAATGGCAGTGCGAAATGCCAGTCCCTCGAAGCGCAACAATGCATGTCCACAAACGAATACAAACAGACAAACTCAGCAAGAAATCGTTTTTGAGCGCGCTCGAGATGAACTCTCGCTATTTGCATATCCACCACAAAAGTCAGCGACGAACTGACAAAACAAGTGCTAATGCATGTGGCTAACAGATCACCATAGGTGCCTACAGCTGCTGTCGCGTCGACCAGCACGCGCACGCGATGGTCGCTCACTGGTTGTGCTTCTCGTACAGCACCTTGTGCTTCGCCTGCTCTTTCACGAGCTTCTTCACGAGCCCTTTACTGAGCGGCTCACCAGCTGCATCATGCGTCGGAATACCCTGTCATATATATACAAACAATACATATCGTCAGCACTGTCTCTTGTACATCAACTCCTCCGTAATTGCATAATCCACTTACATTCGCGTCAAACGCGGAAAACTTGGTCGTCTCGCCCACAAACAGCTGCGTCCAGTGGATCTTCGCTTTCGCCTCCGCCTCGGCTCGCTTGCGCGCTTCGTCCTCCATACGCTGGCGCTTCTGCTCGTCTTTCCGGCGCTTCTCATCGGCCTTTTTCTGCAACTCTTCAATGAGTTCGTCCTTGTTTGCGAGCTTCCACACAGCACTCCCGGCTGCGCGGTCCTCGAGCCGGACGCCAGCAAACGGCAGCTTCTCGTCGCGCACAACGTCGCAGAGCTTGAGGATCGCAGCTGCTAATGCCTTTGGATCACTGTCATTCGAGCCAGCACTACGCGCAGCGTCGCGGATCTCGTCGCGAAACGCCGCAAAGATGTCGAGCACGGGCGTCAGGACCGTCTCGTGGTCGCTGGCGCTACTACCGTCAGTAGCGCCAGTGAGTGGAAAGCCAATGTCGGTCGCAGCTGGGATGAGCCCAAACACGCGCAACATCCGCGTAATGTACTCGGCCGCTGCACGAATGACCATCGAGACACACGCGCCATCCGAACTGTTTGCCATGTACCGGTTCACGTCTTTTGCGAGCTGCTGCAGGAGCAGTAGCGCAGCTGGCGTGTTCAAATCGTCGGCAAGCGCAGCATGCACGTGCTCTTTGCACGTGCGCAACGCAGTTGCGAGCTGCTTTTCGGCAGTGCCCCACTTTTGCGCTTTGTCAGTGCCAAGAGCCCGCAACGTTGCTTTGACGTTCTGAAAGAACTCGCTAAAGAACCGGTCGACACCAACCGCTTCGTCCATCGAGTTGTCGTTGTAGTCCATTGGCGTATTGTACTTGTGCAGGAGGAACAGAAACCGGAGCTGCCGCGCACTGTTGTCGAGCAGTGCGTCCTGGATCTTGACAAAGTTCTTGAGACTCTTGCTCATTTTCAAGCCCTCGATGTGCAAATGGCCCGTGTGGACAAAGTAGTTGACCCACTGGCGACTGTCGAAGTGCGCTTCCGACTGCGCAAGCTCATTGTCGTGGTGCGGGAACCGCAAGTCAATGCCGCCCGAGTGCACGTCGATCGGACCGCCGGCAACTTCTTTCAACACATCGCTCGCCATGGCCGAGCACTCGATGTGCCAGCCCGGACGGCCGTCGCCCCACGGCGACGTCCAGAACGGCTCGCCCGCCTTCGACTTCTTCCACAGCACAAAGTCGCTCGCGTTGCGCTTGTCGGTCTTGCCAGTCGACAACGAGCCTTCGCCTTCGGCGAGCAGCTCGGACTGCCCGACGTTCTCAGGCAGGAGCTTCCCATACGCTTTGCCCTTTGAGGCTCCAAACGCAACGGTATCAAAGTAGACCGACCCGTTGCTCGCGTACGCATAGCCGTTCGCGACGATCCCTTCGATGAACGTGACGATCTCCGGGACGTACTCGCTCACGCGCGTGAGCACCGCCGGCGGCTTGATCCCGAGCAGTGCCATGTCGTCCAAGAACGACTTTTCCCAGTGCGCCGACAGCTCGCGCGTACGGCGCATGTTCGCGTCCGCTGGCTGCTCGGACGCCCACTGCATGACGGTCTTCGTGCGCGCGTCCTTGTCAGCTGGCAGTGATTCGCCAGCGTGCGCATCGAGCCAGCCGTGCTCGGCCGCGCGGATGATGATCTTGTCGTCAATGTCCGTGACGTTCATCACGAGCTCGACCTCGAAGCCAAAGTAGTCCTCCATGATGCGACGCACGTAGTCAAAGCACGTGTATGTGCGGCCGTGCCCGAGGTGCGTCTGGTCGTACACCGTTGGGCCGCACATGTACCAGAGCACGCGCTTGCCGTGCATTGGCACGAACGGCGTCTTCGTGCGCGTCAAGCTGTTGTACAGTCGCAGCGGGTAGTGCGTCTCCCAGTACTCGGTCAAGCCGTTCAGTGGCTGGGGCGGGTACCACGTCGGCTGCTTGACGCTCGACGTAGCAGCAGCAGCAGCAGCAGATGACGACGCCATGGTGAGGTAGGTGATGGAAGGGGCTGGTGGAGCTGGTGGAGCTGGTGGAGCTGGTGGTGGGGAGAGAGAAGGAGAAGGAGCGGGTGTGCGTCTGCGGCGTGCAGGAAGGCGCTCGCTCGCTGTCGTCGACCCACTTGCGCGCTGGTTTGAATGTGAGGCAACAAACAGATTGGCAAAGGGTGGATGTGATGTGGCACACACAAACTGCGTGGACTACATCCATTACGAATGATGGTTGCTACATAGTTTGTATCCATCCCCGATTCTTGTCGTATGCATGTCAAGGAGACCGTTCTTGTGGTTGCACGCGCTTTCGGGCCTTGCAAGGAATGCGTAGCAACCACATGCGTGTGCGTGCATGTGCGTGTAGCTACCAGGCATTCTAAGGTAGGTAGTCGGCACGCGCTTTAGCAATTGTCCACATACTCAAATCAAATCAACAGGGGCGAACAGTGCGAGTCGATACATTCGCTTCGCCCAATAGCAGTGAGCAGCCAGTCTGTAGTCTGTAGTCTGTAGTCTGGCGGGGGCTATGCCTCAGTGCGCAGGAGCTTAAAGTGCGCGTTTGTAAACTTCTTGCAGTACGCGTAGAGCAGACCAGCGAGTGTGACGCCCGTCACGAGCAGCGCCGGCACGAGCGTCTGGAAGACATCGACCGAGATGTACACGAGCAGTGCGCTCGGGACGATCACACCAACAACGAGCGTCGAGATCTTGCCTGGCACTGTCAGTAGACACGACATCGACATTCCCATACAAAAACACACAGTCAGTCAGTCGAATGCGTCACAGTGACACCCTGGGTCCATACATCGCGAGTTCACACAAAGAGTGCACAATACGCACCTCGGTACGGCCGCTCGAGTGCTGCGTGCGAGTACCGCAGTTTGATGAACGCTGCGAGAATCAGGAGCTGGTAGAACGCCGAGAGCGCGTTCGTCATGCCGAGGATCTCTTCAAACTCAAACTTGATGAGGAACAGAATGATCACGACGCTCGCCAGCACTGCGTTATGTGGCGTGTCAAAGCGCTTGTTGCGGCTACATGACACGCGTATACACATAGCAAGTCAGTGGCGGCCTGACACGTACTAGCACGTGCCAGAACCTAGAATACCAACAAATTCCAGTCCGTTCGTCAGTCGACTTCACACAAAGACTACGAAAAACGTACTGCATGAGGAACGACGGTGCAAGCCCACACTCGGCCATGCCAAGGATCTGGAACGAGTCACAGAAGAGCTCGGCAATGTACATGCCGGCGTTGCTGCAGAACGTCGCAACGACGATCCAGTTCGACAAGAAGCTGCCGCCAATCGCGTCCGAGATGCTCGAGAACGTCCCTTCTTCCCACGACGTCCAGTGCGGCGTATTGAATGCTGTTGCGCCGAGCAGCGGTACGATGTACGACAGCGTCACGAGCACGACCGAGATGACCATTGCGCGCGGGTACGTGCGCCCAGGGGTGCGCACTTCGGCGCCAAAGACCGAGACGCTCACTGCGCCGTTAAAGTTCCAGAACAGCGTGTTGATCAGCAGTGACCAGTCGATCTGCATATGCAATTCGAAAGGTTTGTCAGAAATATCTACAACGTCGAATTCAATAAAGTACGAATCGTCACAAACCCATCAATCGACTAGCGATATATACGTACGTGGATCGCGCCCGACATGCTCACAAACGCGCCGGCGTCGTCGGTCACGATGTCGTCGCGACGGACTTGCCCAAACACACTCCAGTCGTCGGCGCGCACGACGCCCCAGATACAGAGCACAACGAACGGCAGCATGACAAAGAGCGAGAGCACAGCCATGCCGTTGCCGACAATGCGGATGCCAAAGAGGTTTGGGAGTGCGAGCGCAATGGCGATCGCAGCTTTCACGAGGTACTCTTCAGTTGGCGAGCCGATTGAACCATATGCGTCGGTGAACGTCGCGACTGCAAGCGCTGGGTAGATCGCGTTGTCGATCACGCCCGAGATCCAGGACCAGTAGCCGGTCTGGAACGCCCAGAACGGCCCAAACGCGTTGAGGACCCAGACCGTGTAGCCGCCGTCTTCCGGGAACGCCGTGCTGAGTTCGGCCGTGATGAACGCGATCGGAACGCCCCAGATGACTGGGAACACGAGGAGACTGAGGAAGCCAATGAGTGGCCCGCCGGCTGTTGCATAAGTGGGCATGAGTGGGTGTGAATGGGTGGCCGTAGAGTTGAGCATCGAGACGTACACACAAGACGCACCGGAGACGATGTACTCGGAGCCAATGGGGCCACCGCTGACTGCAAAGTAGCACACGCCGACAATCGAGATCGTCGTGAGCACGCGGCGCGACTCCTCTTTGATCTGCGCGAGCGATGGCTGCTGCACTGAACTACGTGCTGCGCCGAGTTCTGCTGCGCTGCCGCCCGATGGGTCCCGCAGACGCAGACTGAGTCGTCGTCGTCGTCACGCATCGACAGACGCACACAGATAGATTGTGAAAGCAGTGAGAGGCAGATCGATGGGTACGCAGCAGTGGCGATGATGGCACAGCGCCGTACAAACCTGTCGAGGTGGGGCGTCATCGGTACGAACGCGGTCGTGGCCGGAGAGCTCTTCTCGCCTGCGCTGGTGTCAGTAAACACAGCTACAGGGGTTCTCATCGTGGCGGCGACGGCAGCGGAGGTGGTGGTGGCGTGGTCGGTCGCGGCGGCGTCGTGCAGATCGGTCGAGCGATCGATCCCACGCTCGAGGCTTCTTTGTGTGTGGTGTGCACGCTGTCTGGGCGAGCAAGTGGAGCCGAACGGATTGGCCAATCGAGTCCTGAACGACAGACGAGCGAGCGACAAATAGAGGATGGGCTCAAAGCCGACCAGCATACAAACTGCAAGTTAAACCAGGTCGGTCACAAGAGGATCCTCAAAATTCGGAACCCGAATATTCAGCGCAATTTGCTCACCGCATTTAGTATGTCGATACTGAAATCAAGTCTTGGAACCAGATCCCATTGACAAGCATCACAACGAGAAAACAAGAAACCAGCAAACGTGCTGGCTTCCGATGAAGTGGTAAAGCTCATTCTGGTTCTCACTACACCATGCGCTTGAGCAATGAGCACTAGCACGAAATATGCACTAGTGCGTTGCGATTTCTTCATGACTGGGGACTGACAAACTCCACACTCACTTGCAGCAGCCTCTTGTGTCGTCATGCCTCAAAGGAAGCTGACCGACCTTTGAGTGCAACTCGTTCTCCACCTCTTGACCCACGCACATCATCACGCTCGAGACCATCCATTGTTCTATTCAGCTATCGCTGTATCGCATACCACTCGACACTATGGAATTGTAGAGGTCGGATGTTGAAGGTCACCTCCGTCTCATTCGCCCGCCTCAAGCACCTCCTGTGACTATTGATTGTGCTGCTATCTGCACCAGAAAACCATCCCAAACTGCTGCCTCTGCTGTGCTCGAATGTGGGGCTTACTTGTGCTGAGAACAACTGATCATCATCAGCTCATCTGCTGTCGTGTCGGAGGCTGTTGTCCATTGTCCTCGTTTCGCGTCTCGTCCTCTTTACGCAACAGAAGATGGTGCTCCTGACCAACATTATCACTGCCGTCGTCGTTGTCGTTACTGTTGTCGTAGATCACAATGTCGCCGCGTTTGCGATCGCAGTCGCTATTGCGAACGGATGTCGTCCGACGCATCGTCGTCATTGTTCGACTCCTCGTCCTCGCGCACCGAGCGCTGCTGAGCTGCTGTCTCTGCAACTGCGTTTGCAGTCGCTGCGTGCTGCATCATCACGTCGTTCGTGCGCGTCGTGAACTTGACGACACGCGCCCTCAGCTCGTCGCGAAAGATGAGCGATCGCACCGCGTTCTGGAGCAGCACGGCTGCATAGAGCTGATTCAGTCGGTGCGTCGAGCGCTCGCACGTGCGGATCTTACTGCCTTCAAGCACGGCGCGCCACTTCTGAACGATCTCGATCGTCTGCGGCAGATCGCGGACTCGCCCGTCGTTCACCTGCACGCAGATGCGAGCGCACGAGCCGACACGTACGATGCAAACGAATGAGCGAGTGACGAACATTGTGACTACGACAGACATGTAGAGGCGCGAGTTGGCACGCACCACGTCAAGTACAAACTTGCCGAGCTTGCGCGCAACATCGCTAAAGAACACGCGGTTGCCGCCGTAGATCGAGATGTCGAGGAACTCTACGACGACATTGTCCATCGAGCACAAAGCGTCAGCGCAACACGCGAGTCGTGCGTGTACACACTCAGCAGTCCACTCAGCTCGCAAAGCACACACACCGATGAATGCAGTCATTTCCTTCCCAGACGCCGCGTACTGCCGACCAAACCCAAGTGGTTCGTCGAGCTGCTGTACGAGTCGCGGGAGTACGTGCCACTCGATGTAGCCCGTCGCCTCGGGGTCAAACGCAGACCACGTCGCAACAAAGTTGTCGTACTATAAAGCGAGACAACGCAGCGTCGTCAGCCGTAGCAATCGACTCGCTCGTCGAGCCATTCACTGATCGAATGCGTACATGCTGCGGCAGCAACACGCTGTGTGCGCGGTCTTTCTCGTTTGCAAAGCCTTCGAGGATGACAGCAATGAAGATGTTGAGCAGCACGAACGTCACGAGTAGCGTGAACGAACAAAAGTAAACGAACGCAACCGGCGTGCCGCAGCCCGTGAGTGGTGCGCAAGTCGTGGCATTCGCGCTAAAGCCGCACATGCTCGCGTTGTACGGCGGGTCGGACTCGCACGCATGGGTCGACGCGAGCTCGTGCATGAGGTCGTTCCAGCGCTCGCCTGTCGCGCATCGCATCTGAATGCAGACAATGTCGTCCATTCGTCGTCGAGCGCAACATCTCAACGTGAGTTCGCATCCAGTCATTACCAGAGTGAGGCCACATACACTCACAGTCACACAGACACATCAGGCAGCTACTACGAACGCACGAGGATCGACATGGCGCCGCCGATGCTCTGGAAGTTGGCGTTCGACGTCACGATGTCGCCAATCTTGACTTTCGCAAAGAGCTGCACGCCAAGCGCAGCGTAGATGAAGAAGATGAGCAACAGCAAGCCGCCAATGCTCACGAGCGACGGCAGCGTACTGCGCAGCGTGTTGACGAGCTGCCGCAGCGACGGCGCGGTCTTGACGAGCTTGACGAGCCGCGCGACGCGGATGCTTCGCATCGGCAATGCCGACGCACCGACGACTGCGCCACGAATCCGGACGTACAGCGAGCCGGCCGTTGACGCAAGGACGATCACAAAGTCAAAGACGTTCCACGGCTCTCGCCAGTAGGCCTTACCAAGACCCGTGATCTTGACAGCGGCTTCGAGCACAAACACGAGACCAACGACGTAATTCGACGCGTTGATCGCGCGGCCGTAGAGGTTCGCTTGGCCAAAGTACGTGAGCGCCAAGATGAACGTATTCAGTAGGATGCAGCCCATCACGACTGTCTCGAGCAACGGACTCTGTACGATACGAAAGCAGAGTCTCCGGAGCGCGGAGCGCGGCGTCCGGAGTTTGCGCTGCGGCACAAGAGCGAGCACGGCCGTGCTGATGAGGAGCCACTCGCGCTGTGCGGCCGAGAGGAGGTCCGTGCCGTCAAGCTTGGCTTTCATCGCGCTATAGTTCTCGATCACGACGCCAATGAAGAGCTGCGTCACGAAGAACGAACCAACGAAGATGAACGCAATGAAGAAGAGCGTCCAGCCCTCGTGGGAGTTTGCGATCGGCTGCATGTCGATCGCTGTCGCGTCGACGCTCGCGAGCATGAGCGTGACCCAGCCCTCGGTCGTGCTGATCTCAAAGAACGTGCGGCAACCGACGAGCACGTTGTCAAAGCTCTGCGGGATCGTACGCGTCCACGTCGCACCGAACAGCGTGCAGACGACCTTCGACGTGAGCGCTGTCGCGGCCGCGGCAGCAGTACCATCATATCCAACAGCGTCGACACTGCTGATGTTCTGATACGTGAGCGCCGCGTCTGGTCGAAACCACATCTGTTCATCAGTCGTAAGGTTGTGCCAGCGTCGCGGGTGCGTCACGAGCGTTTGCTGAGCAGTACTGAGCGCGTCAAAGACGTCGCCGCGACAGCTAAAGAGCTTGCCCTTGAGGTTGTTGACAGCTATGATACTAAAGATCGTGAGCAGCAGCAGCACGACGACGAGCACGTTCAGGATTTGCGGAACCGACGCCAAGAGTGAGCGCACGACGAGCTTCATGCCTGCGTGGCGCGTAATCATGCGCAGCGGCCGCAATGCGCGGAATGGCCGCAGGTTCTGCAGGACCGACAGGTTCGAGCTACCGTTGTTGCTGCTTTGGAGACTTAGGATGCCGACCGTTGTGATACAAAAGTCCAGGACGTTCCAACGGTTCGTGAGGTAGCCGTGCGGTGTGAAGTAGAGCCCCTGTGCAACGACCTTGAGCGCCACCTCAAGACCAAAGAGGACGGTGAGACCGAGATCGAGCCATGCGAGCAGTCGCACGCGCGTGCTGTCGGGCGCCACGAGCGGGTTGTCAAGCGCGACCGAGATCGTACTTACGGCAAGCAGCACGAGCATGATCGTGTCAAACGTCGGGTGGTGCACGATCGCATGTGTGTGGCGCCGCACAACGTTGCGTGGCGCAAAGACAAAGAGTGCGCGACCGGTCGGCGCCAGTGGCTCATTCGTCGTGAGGTCGAACGTGTGCTGCGAGCGGTTGCGCTGCGTACGCTGCGTCTGTGCAAACGCTGCTGCTTGCATCGCCTTGGTAGACCTGGTCGGCGCTGCACTGCGACTACCAATCTGCTTCCCGTTCACGCTCTGACCGCGCGGGCCGTCGCGCACGTTGTTGGTAGTCTGCATATTTGAGCCACCAACATCGTCGGCCACGTTTCGGCGACGCGACCGACTGCGAGAGCGCGAGCGCTTGGCAGTGTTGTTCGGCCTGTCACCGGGTGGCTGTGGCGTGACGCGCGCTTTGTGCCGCAGCGCCTCTTTATCGGCTATGCACTTGGCATCGTCCGTCGGGGTCTCAAAGTTTGCAAGCAGGATCGCAAGGAAGAGGTTCAGGATAATGAAGTTCCCAAACACGACGAGCGAGACAAAGTAGAGCACGCACGGCCAGCCCGTGGCGCGCCAGCTGTCGATCAGGACGTTCGTCCAATTCTCGCCCGTCAGGATCTGCGCACATGGATAAGTGATAGAGATAGTGAGACGGAGACATGCAGTGCGCTGTGTTGGATTGACTACGCAGCGATGCGCAATGCGCGACGTACCTGGAAGATCGTGACCATGGACCAGAGCATCGTGTCAAAGTTTGCGCGCGGGACGTACGCAGCTGGCTGCGTGAGGTCGGTGACTGGAAAGCCGTCGATATCAAAGCGGAAGCGGTTGCCAAACAGCTGCATCCCAATGAGCGCGTAGATGTACATGAAGAGAACGAGCAGGACGCTAAAGTTCCCAATCTCGCGGACTGTCCGCACGATCGTCTCGAGCAGCTTTTGGAGCGACGGCCAGTGTCTTCACACATGCCAGGGAGGCATATACAGGCGTTAACACATGGATCACACGTTCACAGAGCAAAAGAGTCAGTGTGAGTCGAACAGCCCCGAACGAGTGGTACGTACTTGGCGAGCTTGAAGAGTGCAAAGATGCGAAGCGAACGGAACCATGCGTAGTTCGTTGCGTGGCTGCGTGAGTGTGCATCGTAACCAACGACGATGTGCGGCGGTGCGAGACCGAGCTCGACGATGCCAACGACCACAACGAGCGCGTCAAAGACGTTGGAGGTGTCTTCGCACCACGCGCGAACGCCCACGCCCGCGAGCTTGAGCGCGCACTCGACAGCGAACGCGAGCGTGAGCATCGCATTGATAGCGTCAACGACGTCGACGAGGTCGGAGTCGATCGGGTACTGGTCGAGCGACAGAATAACGGTGTTGAGCAGTATGAGGAACGTACTCGCAACGTTGAAGGTCCAGTGCTGCACAACGCGTCGAACGGCCATGCGCAATGGTGAGAGCGACTCGTAACTTGACGTCGCAGTCGAGCGCTGCCGTTGTCGCGCGAGCCGAAGCTCGAGCTCATGCCGGGCTTTGTTCGCCTCGGCCTCGTCGGACGCCGCGTCCGAGAAGTTTTCCCAGATGACAGCGAGCGCCAGGTTGAGCATGAAATACGAGCTAGCGATAAGGAACGTCGTAAAGTAGATCGCCGCGCTCTTCGAGTACCCCGTGTCGTAGAGCATGTACATGAGATCGCTCCTGCAGGCAAGCACAATTCATGCGTTCATGAGTCATTGTCGCCGCTCAGATCTGATCCGTTCGAGGGAGTGACGACACCTTCGAGACGACGCACCAGCCCTCGCGCGGCATACAGATGAACAGAACCAGTGCTGCTGCACCAATGTTGTCAAACGACATGAGGCCGTAGTTCAGGTCCGGTGAGTACGTCGCGGCGTGCAGCACGCGCTGTGTGATGCGGTCGTCCGGGTGCGCGAACCGAAAGTTCCCGTGGCTGTCGTAGTCCGAGCCGCACGACTGTCAAGATGCCCACGCAGTACAGTCAGTAGTAGCAGTAGCAGCAGAACCGTCAGCAGCAAGTACATGCCGTAGCATCGCGACAGCTATCACCATGCGATGCAGAGCACGCACGCACGAGTTCGCTTGGGCACTGGCGGTAGGTTGCACCATTGAGGTTGCACATGTGCGCACGCGCTTCTGGTGCGACAGGCCAATAGCACGCCTTGGGGACGCGCCACGGCGACGTGTCGTGCGTCCACGCAGCATCCTCTGTGCTTACGACGTTGTTTGCGTCGTCGCGACATCGATACAGTGCAGGATTCGCAACGACGTTGCTCTGGTACGCGGGCAAGTCATCAAGCGAGAGCGTCGGGTCCAAGCGCACGGGGTACGGCGTGAGGCGGCAGCGCGAGTGCAGCACGCCGCTCCAGAGCTGCACGCCAACAACGCCGTAGAGAAAGAAGAGGAACGACAGGAACGCGACGACGGTCAAGAGCTCAGGAATCGACTGGAGCAGTGCCGATACGAGCTTCTTGATGCCCGACACGGCGTTGAAGAACCGCAGCGGCCGCAGTACGCGGAACGTACGGAGTGCTGCGACGTTTGGAATGCCAGGGATCACAGCGACAATGCTGGAGGCGACAGTGACAGCATGAGCGCATAGTCACGTATAGACATCGTTACATACAGTTATTCCTCCAGCACACATACAGCCGAACGTCAGCAGTCTTGTACTACGTACCCGACGGTAACAACAATAAAGTCGACCCAGTTCCACGGGTCCATGAGGTACGCGCCGCGCTCAGCTATGAGTCCCATTGCGACGATCTTTAGCGAGCACTCGACCGAGAAGAGCGCTGTAAAGACACTGTCAGCAACTGCGACGATTGCGTTGCGCTGCGAGTGCGTCGCATCGAGGTCGCCACTCGCATCGACGTAACGCAGGTCGGCGATTGCGAGGATGATCGAGTTTGCAACAATGAGCGCGAGCACGACGCGGTCAAAGCGCTTGGACGTGATGCACCAGATGACGCGATGCCGAAAGCGACTCGACTCGTCAAAGATCCCAAGCGAGCACGTCGCAAACTTGATGCGCGTGTAGCCACGAACAGAGAGCGAGTGAGAGAGAGCGCGTGGTGAGCGCAGTGCAGTACAGGAGGACAGACACTGAGCGTAGCACGCACCAAGAAGCGCTTGCCGTGTACGAAGAAGTTGTATCGGTCTGAGAGGTCGATTGAGCCGTCGTCGCCCGCGTAGCAGCTCGGCGACGAGTTGATCATGGACTGCACGAGGTCGGTCGCGTTAGGCGAGTTGATGTCACGCGGAAGCGATGGTGGCACGATCGCTGCTGCTGTCGGTCCAGCGCGGACGATTGCGGCGTCGTAGCTGTTATCGAGTTGTACTGTGTGCGAGCTAGCGCTCTTGACTGCGCTGACGCCAGAGGCAGCGAATTCTGCGCCGGTGCGACCGTTGTTCTGCCGCGAGTATGAGGCATTAGAGCGCGGGTTGGGCGACTCACCGCTGCGGTTGCGCATGCGGATGCCCTCAGCGCGCTGCTGGAACGCATTGATCGCGAGCATTGACGTCGTGCCGTTGCCATTGCGCAAGACGTGCGGATCTGCGTTTCGGTGCGGAGATGATGTGAATGAAGGTGACAATAGTAATGACGGTGTTGTCGTCGTCGTCTCGGGCTTCTGAACAGCGGTCGCGGTCGCATCTGTGTCGCCCATGCTTGCAGCGAGACAAGCAACGCGCAGCGTGGAGCAGCACCACTGTCAAGACCTTTAGTGCTAACGTCACAAATCGCCAAACTACGAAGCGCCGCTGCAAATAAATGTGGCAATCACTTCAACTGTAATAACAGTGAATATTGATTATTTATTTACGTGAATGTTTTTCAGTACATATTTGTGTATTTTACAGTGCGCTCCAAAAGTTTAGAAAATGGACCTTTTTGGCGAAATCGCTTGCATTCGTGGTTGCTGTATTACAAACAGATACAATTTAAAATGAACAGTCTTCAGCAGTTACAGCGATAACATTGGTTGCGTCAGATTTGCTTTGGTCGCTAAGTAACAGAGAAATATAAATTTACAAAGGCAACGAGCAAATGACATCTGTTGGTAAGAATGGTACTACATGCGTGATATGCTGAAAATATTGACTCAAAATGGTAAAATATCGTCTGCAATGCTTTGCCACCCAACGACACGTCTGAAACCCATTTTGAGCAAATGGGGAGAAGCAAAGAGCTGCCGAGCTCTCATGTGCGTGCCATCACATAACTGCGGGGCGAGGGGATGCCGCTGAAGGACGTAGCTGCGCACGTCGGCTGCAGCGCGTCAAGCGTGAGTCGCGTCGCAAACGGTGCAAGAGGTTAACGCGTCAAGCCTCGCTCTGGTCGACCAAAGAAGGTCACCGAGCGGCTTTCATGACAGCTTGTCCGTGCCGTCACAATAAGCAACGGAAGCGCCAGGCAAGTGCTCGCTATTACCAACGCGGACGTTTCTGTACGTACAGTACAGCTCGTGCTGAATGAGCACCCAGACATGCAATGGAAGAAGATGAAGCATGGGACGCATATGAACGCAAGGCATATGGCGCGGCGAGTTAAGTGTGCGAGCGACAGAGCTGCATGGGGTCGCGACCAGTGGGCTCAAGTGATTTCTCTGACGAGAAACGCTGGACACTAGATCGGCCAGACGGACTCGCCAGCTACTGGCACAACACCAATACTCCTGAGCGAGTTCGAGTGCACCGTCACTCAGGTGGTGGTGGAGTGATGATCTGGGGAGCTTTCTCGGCTGCGGGAACCTCGGAGCTCAAGTTCCTAGACGGCGATCAGAACGCGAACAACTACACCCGCGCACTGCACTCTAATCTCCTCCCGTTTCTGAACGATCACCACCCTCTTGTACACGTTGTCCAGCACGACAACGCCCCTTGCCACCAAGCTCGTGTTACGACTGAGTGGCTTCAAGGCAACAGTGTCAACACCATGGCGTGACCAGCGATGTCTCCGGACTTGATTCCGATAGAGCATCTCTGGGGCATCATTACGCGAGACGTCTACGCGTGTGGAATGCGGTACACGTCGACGACGGCCTTAGCTGCAGCAGTCACGAAGGCGTGGAAAGCAATCCGCCAAGAAACACTAGAAGCACTTTTTGACTCCATGTCGAAACAGTGCGCTGATGTCTTAAAACGTCGTAGATCATATATTTCCGATTCGTAGGCAATATTAAGTCCGATGGTTTCGTTCAATACCAATCTTACCAACAGATGTCATTTGCTCGTTGCCTTTGTAAATTTATATTTCTCTGTTACTAAGCGACCAAAGCGAATCTGACGCAACCAATGTTATCGCTGTAACTGCTGAAGACTGTTCATTTTAAATTGTATCTGTTTGTAATACAGCAACCACGAATGCAAGCGATTTCGCCAAAAAGGTCCATTTTCTAAACTTTTGGCGTGCACTTTGTATGTATACCGTAACTTTGGTTTTTTATTTATAACGCGTTTTCACCACGTATAATTGTCTTGATTATGATTGGCTACATATGGGGCAGGTGTTGTTAACACAGTGTATTCAAGCTGCAAACGGATCTTACAAGCTACAGTAAAAAAACTTCAGAGTCACAGCGTGTATGGCATTCCTGTTGTACATCCTGCGGTGGCAGTATGATCGATGCCGCTGTCGGTCCAACACGGACACTCAGGTCCACGCACTAGTGTGTCGTCGTCGCTGCACGTGAACAAAGTCACCAACCAACTACTTCGTTTCGCTACATTCTACAATTTACACAGCAGCGTCTCTTTCTGTCCAATAAGTTATGACGTGCGCTATCGTCATTGTCGTCAGCTACCTAATTCGACGCAGCGTCGTCCAGTGCTGCGCGCGCGCGGAAGCTGCCGTGGTGCTCTTGCACGAGCCAGACATCGTCTGCGACTTTGCCATACATCCCCTGCGCGGCCGGGTTCTCAGGATCCGACTCGACCTGCTGCCAGTGCAAGTGCGTCGCGTTGTGCACGTGGAGGCGGCTGTAGCCAAAGATCGCGTTCCGGAACGCGTCCCACGGCGCAGCAGGGAGCTCAAACGCTTTGCGCATGACCGAGAGGATGTACTGCCCCGACGCACCGGTGAGGATGTGCGTCGTCGCGCGCATGTTGGTCGTACGGCGCTCAGTTCGTGACTGATACACGTCGAACGCGCGCTCGTAGTTGTGCTGATGACCACAGACGTACAGGTCGACGCCGTGGTCATAGAAGAGGTCTTCAAGCCGCGCGCGTAGGAACGCGGCCTTCTCGCCGCAGTTTGCGTGGTCCGACGTGCAGTACATTGGTCGGTGGCCGAGGACGATGATCCACGGCTGCTGTGCGCGACGTTCGTTCGCACGCACGAGGTCGTCGCGGAGCCACTGCTCCTGGCGCGCGATGATGTCGGGCGCCTGCGTGCGCTTGAAGTAGATCTCGGTCGAGTAGAAGACAAAGTGCACGAGCCCGACGTTGAGCGAGTAGAACCAGTTGTTTGGCGCTACGCCATTGCCCGACACGACGGTCCCTGCGTTCGCTGGCATGAGCCGGAACCGCTCCGTGTAGTGGCTGAACGCACCGTGCGCCTCGTGGTTCCCTGGCGCGACCATGAACGGCACGGCCGCAGCGATCGGTTCGATCTCCTCCATGAAGATGTCGCCGACGTGGCCGTTTGCGAGGTGCAGGTCGTACGCGTAGTCGCCCATGGACACGACTGCGTCGACGAGTCCCTCGGCGACCTCGGACTGCATCATCGGCAGCGTCGCAGCGTTCTGGTACCCGATATCGCCGGTGACGAGGAACCGCATCGGCGACGCTGACGCCTGTGCCTGTGCAGCCGACGGTGCCGTCTTGGTCGAAAACGGGATCGACCACGAGTACACCGGGTTGCCCACGATATACGTGTACCGCGTATCGGTCGCGAGCCCCGTGACCTCGGCGACGTGGTGCCACCGCTGTGTGCGCTTCTTGTCGTCGTCCGTGAAGAGCGTCGTCGCAGCGAACGCGACGACTGGCGTGCGGTCCGTGATCGGCGTGTGGTACCCAGCTTCGAGCTTGACCTGCGCCTGGCCGTGTCGGCACTCGTCGTGGGTCATCCATTGGACCGAGAAGCTCCCCGGTTGCCGTCCATACGCTGTGTGCACTTGCTTTGGGCGGCAGAGCTCCTCGTCTTTGGTGCGTACAAAGCCCGTGTCGCCAATGCGATGGCTGCTCGACCAGCCGTGAAACATCGAGCCGACGATGAACTCGAACTGCGTCATGTCCTCGAGTTGCTGCACCGGCAGATCGAGCCACGCCGTGTGGGCCGTGAAGTTGTCTTGTGCACCAACGTACGTGATCGCCTTGACGCGCGCGAACGCGCCAAAGTCGCCGATGCGGCGGTACCGCACCTCGACGTACGAGTCATCGCTACACGACTGCCATGGACTCTCCGCTGCAGCAGTGTTACCAGTTGATGCAGCGGCATCGGCTTTGCTGCTTTTGTGTACCTTGCGAATGTACGTTCTCCGCGTTGCCCACTCGACGACCGCGCGCGTGCCGAGTGTGAACGAGCGAATGTTGTACGGCACGCAGTTCTCGACCTCGTGCTTTTCCATGTCGCTCTTCTCGTCCGCGTTGAGCTCCGAGACTTCGTCTTCGTCCATGATGTGCATCTCTGCCGCAGCTGGCGACCATAGCATCGTTGCTAGTGTCACGAGCGCGAGTAGCACAAGCAGTAACGTGCGTTGATGCATCGAGTGAACTGCCATCGCGTCTGTCTGATGGAAGGAGTGGTGAGCGATCTTGTGTGTGCGTGTGTTCGCTTTGAATGGACTGCGCTGGGATCTTGAATGCGTCTCAAGCGGCGAATTGTGACAAAAGGAGGTCGAGCGCGATAGCGATCGTCTACCAGACACGGCTACAGCGTCATGGGTCCGCAACAATTGGCAGAGCGAGATTCGAGGACCATACCAAACCCTATGCAAGCGAATCTCGCAAGGACGAACAAACGCACCACATTCAGACACATTAGTTGGTCAGTCACCAGATCGAACTGTATGCGACACATTTAGACGCAAAATATAAAATGGCCGAAAATAAACCTGCCAATTTAATACACTTAATAATCGCACATTAATCGATATATCTAAAACCACAAATTGTAAATCTCAATTTACAGTAAAATGTCGACACACATACAAAAATCTATTGGTCGCTACCAAACCTCTAGAAATAGCGTAAGAGTGAAAGAAGTAGGACTTTTCCAGCAGAAAAGACACGTCGGATAAAATGGAAAAAGGAGGCTAAATCAGTACAAAAATGCAAAGAAGCCAAACCTGTCAAGCGAGCATAGCGAGCGGCTGCCGCGGGCCGGGGACCAGCGACCGACGTTTACTGAGCGGACCAAGCATTTGCTCGTCCAGGAGGTTGTTTCGATATTCATATCTCTTCCGACACATTTGTGCAGGAAGAAATTTTATAGTACTACTTTATGTTATTTAAAACTGAACTAATCGACTGTGAGACTTTCGAAGGTGCTGCATATTGTAAGCATTCATATGTATATCGTGTTTTTGAGATTTGTCGCGAAAACTGTAAATGCTACACAGCCAGTCATATCACATTGATGCCCTGAATTCACAGCTTCCGATGCACGTTCCTGGTAATGATTAGTACTAAGCAGTTTGTTAATAGGGCGCAATTTCGGATTCGCACAATTAGCGATACCTGAAATAAGAAATGTATTTTTCGTCCGTATAAACACCAAATTGAAGTAAAAGGTTGACATACCTACAAGATTAGAAATGGTGAAAGAGTGAAAGAAACTGTCGGATGTATGCAATATAAGAATTGCTTCAATGTGTTGCATGACATTTAAAATTCCAATCGTGAGTTCGTTAAATCACAAAGAGGGCTCCGGCTTGCTAGTGCATGCGGCCAAAGCTGACTCAGCAGTACCACAGCTACTCAGCACGCGTAAAACTCCTTGATTAGATACAGTACATTCTGATAAATGGACTACACCTTTGTATGTGGCTTATGCATAACGAAGGGTAAATAGACCATGTTTCGACTCCAATGATCAATTACAAGACGAGTAAAATTGTAACTGTAACTCTGACAGCATAAAAATCAAACATAACGGCAAAAAGAGGATGTTTCTATTTGATGGACGACGCTCTGATTGTCGACTGAGTTATTCGGAGGTGCTGCATATTCTAAACATACAAATGGCATAGTCTTTTTGAGAGTTGTACACTACAAATACTGTCACGAAAACAGTACATGCGTCAAGGCCAGTCATCTCATATCGATTCCGATGCACGTTCCTGTCAACAATAATGTGATGTGTCTCATCTGATAGGTGTTTCATCAGAGGATGTCAGGACGTAATGGAACCTTCGTCATCATCCTTCCTATTGCTTGTGTGAGAGGCGAAATGTTACTGCACGCTTGAGATGCATCAGGTTGGAGCAAACTCTTTATCTAATATCTGTTAATAAGAGTGTGTATAAGCTAAAAATGATTTACAGCAAGCGCAAAGAATATGTTGTTCTTGCACTTCATATTGAACGGAGTCACTCACGCATGGCGTGCGCAAGTTCTAACGTGGGCACCTTGTGCAGTGCCTTGGCATCATCAGACCAACAGCTGGTGCGGTGGTCGAATCAGCAAATTATGCGGCATGCGAAAGCGTGTCCAGTACTGGTCAATCGGTCGATAATGACGGTAGCGATGGCGTGGGTCCCGTCCTCCAGCCTCGCCACCATTCGCCGTGGGACGTCAAGCGTGTTGTTAATCCCGTTAAGCGAGATGATCAACGTATGTACGTAGTTCAGTGGGAAAACACCGATAAGCCAGCATCAAACTTACCTCGATTTACTTTCGCTCAATTCGAACGTCGACGTCGAGCAGCGGTTTGCAAAGCGTTATTGATTTCCTTTCGCTAGCCATTAATAATAATAATACACGATGACTAGCTTAAGCGTGACACGACAACGTATGCCACCGAGTTAACGGGTCCTGTTGTCGCTATACTGCTGCTCATTGTTGTTGCTGCACTTCGAACTGTTGTTGTTACCGCTTTGCTGCATTTTGTACTCATTATGCACAGCACTCAAACGTGTACAGCAAACGGTTAAATGCAAACATTCGCTTTATAAACTACACTCGCTGCACGTCGAAGGATCGCTTGTTTAGATCTAAGAACAATACTCGCTGCATGCGGAATGCAGGTAGCACAATATGTTAGTAATAAGATAATGAAACAGCTGCGAACTTAGCAATATCGCATACTGCGTACTTTGACAGTGCCGCGGCACGCATAGCAGCAACGAAGTGCAGATGATGCTTTGCCGTTTGCTGCGTCTTCGATCTCTTTCGATCTCGACGTACGTAGCTACATTCTCGATTTGGTGCAGATGTCACAAAAAGTGCGTCAGATCGGCCACACGATTTATCGACACAATGCGATAGAACTAACGAGGGCGTACGTTTCGCGATTCGTTTAATGAACTCGCCTGCGGCTTGATCTTGAATAGCGCGTTGTCCCTTTGCCTTAGCGCTTCATATAGTAAAGCGTCTGCAAATAGTAACTGTCAAACATACACAAGTCTTTCACACAGCAGGAGCGCGAATGCAGGCGCACGCTAGATCGTTCACACACCGATTTGCTTAATATATGGCTACAAGTGATGGATACAAGTAGAACGGTACCACTCCGTTGTACACATAAATGAGCAAAACAAAAAAATGAGGTGTCTCATCTGAGGATAACGTAATGTTCTTGGCGATGTTTATTCAACAAACTGAGAGCGTTCCGATAATACAATACACGTGCGTGTACAGTATTTGCGTACAAGCTCTTGCGCTTTATATTAAATAGAGTTGTATCGTAGTTATGTCAATTTAGCTCACTCGTGTTATACATATTCGGTCACTGTCGGCCCGCAGTCGGCCAAGTGTCGCTCTGGACACTCATATATATGTTGACGAGCATCACAGCAACACGAGTTGACGATGTTTCGGTCACACGATGAACGCACAGCACGGATACGTGGCTTTGTGTATCAATATGTGTGATACCAGACATCACATGGTCGTGTCTGAGGTGATGTGGCTTGTGATTTTGTTTGCTTAACAAACTAAACAAAATATATAATTGAAAAACATGATGTGTCATTGTTTATCGGACAAAACAAAATCGGACAACTATTTACAAAAGAGTCCGTTTTCATATTGAGGATATACAAATCCAGCTCTACAAATCGCGCCACATTGAATTGTGGCACACTGTTTAGGTCCGTGCTTCTTCGCAACGACGTTTTTTGTTCTGGGTGCGACTTGCCAGCTTGAAAGAAACAAACCGGAAGAAGCCGCAACTCATCAAGTCAGCGAAGAAGGACGAACTCGCTTCACGCAACGACAACGAAGAACGACAGCAACCATCATGGACGTTAAGGTGCCACTCAAGCTCGTGTACCGCGACAACATCGTGCGCGTGAGCGCGGACGCGGCGTCGCTCTCGCTCGACGTGCTCGAGCGCCTCGTGCTCGACGCGTTCGGCGTGCAGTTCGTCGCGCTCAAGTACACGGACCCCGAGGGCGACCTCGTGAGCGTCGTTGCGGACGACGACGTCCACACAGCGCTCGCGCTGTTTGCAAAAGCCGACGGTTCGTTTGGAACTGTGCGCATCACAGCGATGCCAACCGCGCGCGCTGTGTTCCACGAGAGCGTCGTCGAGCCGGTCGTGAAGGCCATGGAGCAGCTCGTCGAGACGCTCGACGCGGCAAAGGACAGCGTGAAGCGCGACGAGCGCGTGCAGCGCGCCGCTGCGTCGGCGAACGCGCACTTGCGCAGCGACGTGCTCCAGAGCGCAGTCGCGGACGCGCGCGAGTCGCTCTGCGCCGTGCGCGACCGGCTCCAGGAGATCCCATTCGACCAGCTCGCGCACGACGCGTCAGCAGGTCTCAAGACCGCAGCTGCGAGCGCTGCTGAGCGCGCAAAGGTCGTTGTTGCAGACGCGAAGAACGACAAGCGCGTGCACGACGCAGCCGAGGGTCTCAAGACTGCAGCGGAAGGCATCCGCCAGTTTGCAGCCGACGCTGTCGCCGACGCACAGCGCGACCCGACGGTCCAGGACTTGACGGCCGGCATCAAGACCGTTGCTGCCGGTGTCGGCGAAGTCGCGATGGAGGCCGTCGACGAGCTCAAGAGCAAGGTTGCGCCGTACCTCGCGCCACCAGCGGCCACTGCTGTTGTAGCGCCTGAAGTCGCGGCGCCAGTGCCGGAAGTCGCGGCGCCAGTGCCGGAAGTCACGGCGCCTGTCGTTACGGACGCGGACTGGGAGCAGGTCGCCGTGCAGCCTGACGAGCCGGTAGTCACGCAGGTCGCGCCCGAGGAGCTGTGCTGGGCTGATGCGCTCGCGACGATCCGCGAGATCGTGCCGAGTGTCGACACGTCGCGCGCGATCGCGGAGCTCGAGCGTGCGAACGGCAACATTGAGCTCGCGCTCGACGCACTGCTTGTCGAGGACATGTAGGCACGATTCCAGTCGCGTTTGACGTCGCTCGCTGCGATGTAACCAGCCGCTTGACGTGCCGTCGTCCCGCTTGACGCTCGATCGTGCGTGTGTAGGTCGTCCATGTGGCCTGGCGCTGTAGTTGCGACGGCTCGTTGTGCGCTCGATCGTCCTTTCTCTTCTCTCCTTCATGTGGAACCCGCCGCTTGCTGTCGCCGTGGTAGTCGGAGGCAGCAGCAGCAGCGGTGCAGTAGCAGCAACACGATTGCTCTCACACTCGGTTGAATGGCTTATGCGTGTGTATCTGTATGTGACTGTGCGTTTATAATCAGGAAGCTGCTGCTCGTGTTGCCTCTTCAACCGAATTGGCTCAATTGGCGTCGTGACCATCACTCTTGAAAACAACCAAAAGGAAAGGGCGGACGGAGATGGCAGCAACACCTGCAACAACATCGAGCACGAACGTCAAACGGTCGACGCCGTTCACCTTTGACGCGTTCTACCGCGCGTTCAGCAAGTCCATCGCAGTTGACGCAGCGCTCGATGGCGATGACGAGCGCACTGCGTCGCTGTGTGCTGCTAATGTGCAAAACAGTAGCCGCACGCTCGTACCAGAGACAGCAACGCGCACGTCGGCACTCGATGCATCGCGGTTACCGCCGCACATTGCAGCGCTCACAGCGCTGCAGGACGCAGACGGCAGCTGGCAGTTCACGCCTGCGTTTGCGTTCGTGCTCAACGGCGTTGCACCAGCACCGCCCGAAGGCATCGCTAGCAAGACGTGGGCGACGTGCATCTGCATATGTCTCTGGCGCCAGAGCCCCGAACACTTTGCGCAGCTCGATGTGAGTTACGAGGCCGCGATGCTGCACTGTGACAACGACGTGCTGCGCCGCGTGCAGTCGCTCATCGACTATGCGTCAGTGCATAACGTGCGTCACGCCTGCCGAGTGCTGCGTGCGTCTGCTTATGCATAGCTGTTTGAGCTTCGCTGTAGCTCGTATCGGGTCGAGAGCTGCTGTACAATGGTTAATGCCGTCATCAATCACATAGATACGTCCATACAACGACGAAGAAGCGCGTGCTGTGCGCGAGCAGCTCGCACGCGACGCTGCTGCAAAGCGCGAGCGCGAAGACGCCGAGGACCGCGCAGTCGCACGCGCACGCGAAGAGCTTGCGGTCCTAATGGAAATGAGTGTCGAGACCGCGCAGCGACTGCCGCGCACGACCCAGAGCGTCTTTGTGCGTGGCCTGCGCAGCGAAGTGCGCGACGTCTTTCAGTCGTCCAAGCAGCAGAGCCGCTACAACTACGAAAGCAGCAGTGCGAGCAGCTTTCAGAGCGGCGACGTCGTCGAGTGCTGTTGGCGGCGGCGCGACCGCTCGGCAGCGCGCGCATGCAAACAGGACGCGTGGTATCCATGCACGGTGCGTATGGGCCACGAGTCACACAAGCCATACACTGACACACTACACTTCCACACAGTGCTGATCAGATCCGACTAATTCGTGTTGTTCATATAGATTACAGCAGTCAATAGCGAGCGCAGGAGCGTGCACGTGCAGTTCCTCGACGGCGACTGCGAACGCGAACGGAGTGTCGCACTGCAGTTCATCCGGCGCCGCCCAGCAGACGAACGCGCAATGCGGG
Organism: Globisporangium echinulatum; assembly: GCA_023336405.1. Classification (NCBI taxonomy): domain Eukaryota; phylum Oomycota; class Peronosporomycetes; order Pythiales; family Pythiaceae; genus Globisporangium; species Globisporangium echinulatum. The sequence continues at coordinate 20,507 of JAADWX010000018.1, read as the reverse complement.
ACACCGCGTTTGAGCGGCTCTCCGCGATGTGGCAGACGCCCATTGCGTGTGCAGCCGAAGTTGCACGGCTCGAGGAGGTGCGATCGATTGGTCGGTCGCATTGCAGTGCTTACTTGTAGACAGTCATGAGTGAATGAGTAACTGGCGCGGATGATGTCGTGTCTCGCTGCTGTTGATTTGTATGGGCCATACCGACGCAGCTCCAAGCGAGGAAGCGACGGCCGCAGCCTTGGAACGGCTCGACTTCCCAGCCGAGTTTGCCGAGACTCGGCGACGCTCATGCTCCGAGCAACGCGCACTCGAAGCCTGCAGCGGCGTCTCGCGAAGCAAAGGCACAACCATGGCAACAGCAGCGACCGCTCACGTTCAGCGCTGGGAATCGCGCGGCAATAATGCTGCGTGCGAGCTCAGCGTCACGCGAGCGCGCGCCAGACGCCGAGCTCGATGCGTTGTCGCAGCACGTGTGTGTCGCGCTCGCCGCGTACGATCGCGCGCTCACGTGCGTCCGTGCATCCGTCAAACGCTGTACGCGGTCGTATGCGACTGCAGTGTTGTTCACGGAGCGCTTCCACGCGTTCGACGACTTTGGCAGCGCGCTCGTTGCGCTCATGCGCTGCACGACAGACGCGCTTGATTGCATTGCGCAGTGGCAGTTGCAAGCACCGAGTGCTGTAGCTGCGACTGATACGCGCGCGCCGATCTTTGTTTGGCACGGCAGCAACTTTGTTGTCTCGGTGAGTGTTTGTAAATGCGCAAGAGTGTGTGTAGGCTAGTCATACTGACGTACTGACAAGCCGCTATGCCATGACGCAATCATCAGCTCAGTCGCTCGCTTGACTTTCTTGCGCACTACCGCGAGCTCGTCGAGTGGTACGGCGACGAATTCCCACTCGAGACGAACCCGTTCATGCTCGCGCAGTCGCTCGCAGACAGAGCCGAGGACATGGGACTCGCACCTGCAGTCACGCGCGCTGTGACGTCCTACTCGCTCCGCGACACGGTACAGCGCTGTGTGAATGTGGTGGATGCACTAGAGATACGCAAGGTCATTGCTGTACAGGCTACGAATAACACAGGTGCACTATTTGTGTATAACTATGTATGTGGCTTGTCCTCCGCTGCGACAGGGCAAGAAGGACCCGAGTGACCTTGCAGCGTTGCCGACGTGGTGGCCGCAGTCGCAGTACGACGCTGCGCTACTTGCGCGTATTGCACGCGCCGAGACGGTACGTCGCGAGGCTCGCCCGCTGCACTTGCATGCACTCGCATCTCAGTGTTTGCTGCTGTTCGTAACGAGCGCCCTTGCTGCTATTGCTATGGCCAGTTTGTGATCCAGGGACTGCTTGCAGCTGGCGAACTCGTCGCGTCGCGTCGCGATTGACTGACTACTAGCACACTCGTGAGCGACTTAGATGGCTGTATCACTCGCTGCTGCTCTGGTTCCGACTCGCTTGGTACGCTGCGACGTTCTTGCGAATGAACTCTCGCGTGTACTTGCGATCGGCCTTGACAACGCCCTCGGGTGGGACGTTGACGTACTTGTTCGTGCGAATATCTTGCTTGGCGAGCGCTGCGTTGCTATAGTTCCACTGCGGTGCACCGTTACGAGCCACGAACTGTGTGATGATAAGAGCGCCACACGTGCCGCGATTGGTACCGACCAGTCAGTAGATCGTAATGAAACAACAGAGCGAACACCCTGCGAGCAAGCGGCTCGTATACTCGTCGCCACACACTAGAGCATTCAGTGCGAGACAGCAGTAGCAAAGACGCACCACTGATCGACCAGCTGGCGACTTGTCCGAGTACGTCTGCGGGTCGTACGAGACCTTGCGCTCGATCACAGACTTTACTTCGACAGCACACGGTGGCTTGAACACTGTTGCTTGCTGTAGTCTCGAATCCGCAGTCAAACTCGTTCGTGTCAGTAGCGAGCTCTGCCAACTCCGTCCAATAGTCTCAGCGTCCTATGCATACACAAACACACACAAGCACTATCGGAGAGACGGAAGGGCGTCGCACCTGGAGCGTATAGCGACTCGCATCGCGACTATGACAGCTGCCGCCAGCAACAGATCCCAGCACAGAGGCAGCAGTCGTAGCGCTCAGCGGCGAGTGGCCCGCACCGAGTCGCGCGTTCGTGTGCTTGCACAGCACTGCTGACCGAAAAGTCGAGAGCGGTGGCGTGCGCTCAAACATTGCTTCAAGCTGACATCGTGACCATCGCACACGTGCAAACGACAGTCAGACGAGGAAGATACTGTATCGCTTGGTGAAGAGACAGCGCACACGACTGAGCGATCTCGTGCGTGGGAAGCAAAGAGTGCGTACTGAATCGGGCGGTAGTAGGCGACTCGGTACATCTTCCAGCGCATGGCGTCGTGGTGTCGTGCTGCAGGCGGTCGTTGAAGCTAGTGGTTCCTGCACGAGGATGATGCTCTCACCATCGGATCTGCCAGCGCCGATCGCTGCAAGTGCGGGGAAGTGGCGCACCTTGCGAAAGTTGTCGACGTACGCGTCCTTGTAAACGCGTTTCTCGCGGTCGAACGCGAGCACTTGCGTCTTGTCGTCGCCCATTCCACTGGCGCTGCGGTTGTTGCATCGAGCGAGTGCGGCTCGGCGTTGCGCAAGCGACCCGCGTACATCATGAAGCGTCGCACGTTGTTTTCAACGCACGCCAAGCCACTCTATTTTGCGTGCGGATCAGAGCTGCACTGGCTCGAAGCGCGAAGATACGGCTTGCGCTGCGCGGATTGGCTGCAAGCACATCGCGAGCCAGTTCGCTGTCAGACGTGGGCCACATGATAGTGTTTGTGTCCTGTCTGCTAAATAGATCGAACCGCACGGCAACCTACACTTTTTGCTCGTGTCGCGTTGTCGCAATGGCTGGTTCGCATTGTCGAGCGCTTTGCAAGCACCAACAGCAATGCGGCTCAGACAAAAGCTCGCACCCACTCCACTCGCTGCGTTACAGTCGCAATGCCCAGCGACACACTCATGCACGATTCGCACTTGCCAACAAAGAAGATCCGACGCATATGCGGCCAGCGCTCTGCCAGCTGCGCGGCTCGCTACCATCCCCCTCTCCATCTGGACTCTCTCGCGCGCATGTGGTCTCAATTGTTCCTGCTTAAGCTGCTGATAGCGCTACCACCACGAAAGAAAGACTCGAGCTCTTGTGTTGTTGTTGAGTGCGAGATGCCCTCCCTCGCAAGACATGCGCATACAAAACCACAAGGCGGACCATTACACTAGTAATGGCCAAGATACTTTTTTCGGCCCTTGCTGCTCGTTTCTACGCCGATCTTTTTGCGTACAGCCTCTCCCACACTTCGCTTCTCACAAATCGAGCCAACTGCCCTCACAGCGGTATCAGGTCGAGCTCTGTTATTTCGCGCTTGCATGGAGCAAGTTAGCGTGGAGCAAGTGAGCGAGTGAGCGACCCCAAACACACAGTTGCGCTCGACACCTTGCCCTTCATCACTCATGAGCGCCGACCCGCAACCGCACCACATGCCTCGGCTCGACAAAGCAACGCAACGCAAAGCAACAGCTGCATCTGTGCGCGAACAATCGAGTTCGCGATCCAGCGCGTCAGCAGCACGAGCGCGCTGGCTCGCTTCGAGCGACGACACTTGCTTCATGTTTGCTGCTTGCTCAGTTGATACTTCTTCGTTACGTCAAATACGTCGCACAAGTTCTAGTTCGAACCGCGACGTGAAAAAATATAGAAAAATATGGAGATCGTCAATGCAGTTCGCCACGTACTCGGTTGTCGTCCTCTCAGTCAGTCGTTCTCGCTAATGAATTGCTCAAACTTTGGTTGATTGTTCGCTGTTGTGCTGGCATTCGCAGCACCACGCATTGCACTGCAATCGCACAAACTGCGCTCGGAGCAGCAACGACATGTGAAGCACCAGCGAAATGCTGCTGCTCATATCCTTGACATCTCGGCGCGAACCGAACGCATTGTGGATCCACCGCACACGCCACGACGTTGGTATGACTCTCTCGAGCTGGACGTTTCTTTCTCGCAGAGGTTGCTTGGGTTGTTTGTTGTTGAGCGTGCGAGGAGTGCAGCCAGCACTGGCTCACTGCAACGCATGACACCGAATGCTCGAGTCAGTGCGCGAGAACGTCATGTGAGCATGCACAGAGAGTAGAAGAAGAAGAAGAAGAAACGATGAAGAAGCACTCGATCCACAATACTCCGAGAGACTTGCAAAACGATCTTCCTACCCCTTGTCTGTACTTGTATTGGTGAGCTCGTGAGCTCATTACATGTTGACGACGTCACGACAACATGCATTACTTGCGCGGTCACATGGATCGGCGGCCCGTTTCTGCAAATCGCCTAACCCGATGTAGTTTACATGCAACTTATCGGTCATGTGGCTGTTATGAACCAGACAATAGAGCGAAAACAAGCTAGAAAACGGCAATCAATGTGCCGACATTGTAAACTACGCGGTTCTAATTCCAGCCGCCCTGTCGAAACTGAATCGCTGCAGCTGCAGCAATGGCGGGCGAGAGCCAGAACAGCGTTCCCAAGAGAGAGAGAGTGCGCGAGAACAACTGCAAGAGCGAGGACGCGACGACGCCGAACGTCAGCAAGCCAAACCAAGCCAAGCCAAGCGAAGTGCGCCGACAAGATCCACACTTTTGGTTCGTATCCGCAGTCGCTCAAGACCCAGACACCACGAGCCAGGACGAGCAGCCAGCCGCAGTAGCAGTCGCGATCCGCATCCGATCTGAACACCGTCTGCGCCGCCCGCACTCTCGAGCGCACCTCGTTAACCGCACGCAGCAACGCCAGTCGCTTGCCACTTGCTCTCGACGCGCGCGCTCACTTGCAGGTGCGTTGCAAGCACCCTCTCATCTCGCGTACATGTGTGCGTACGTCGTGCATTGTCTCGGTGACTGACACACGTGCTGACTCGTCGATAGATTGACGCCATACACACACGTCGATCTTGTAGAGCCACACGACGCTTAATCGCTCAGCTGCCACGACTGGCTTGCTGTCAGCGACATGGACAGAGGCGCCACTAGTGACCACACACACACGACATCGACGCACGACTACTCGAAAGAGAACCACAACAACCAGCACGCACGCAGTATGATGGCCGCCCACCAGCATCACTCGTCTGCACCACCACTGCCACCACCAAGTCTCCTCAAGGTCAGTGGCTTTCCCAGTAGCCAGCCGCTGCTGCCTTGGGCTAGTCGCTCGTCGCTAAACGCACTGCATGTGCCTCTGCGTAACACCACCACCGTCTCGTCGTATCGCGACGCGCAGGACGCAGAGCCCTGGCGCGCGTCGTCCTCGGGCTTTGGGCTTGCAAACCTGCTCAACCGAACGACGTCGTCGTCGTCGTCATCGGCAGCGACCGTGTCGACAGGTACCATCAACAGCACGAGCGCGTCGCTGCCCACATTCAGTCTCCCGTCGCTCCACGCATACAACACACCATTCAAGTCTGAGCACGCGGTGCTAAACGTGCGGTCGCCAGCGCCACGAACAACGTCACCGCAGCAGCCGAGCGCTGGAGACGTCGTCAGCGACGCGTCGCGGCCACTTGCGATCCACACGAGCACGCCACCAGTTGCTGCAGACAGTAGCAATGCAGCACCGTCGCCTTCCAAAGACACAACGCCACCCACTAGCAGCAATGGCAACAACAACAACAGCAACGCAGCACGACGCATTGCACCAGCGCCAGCGGACGACGACGACAACGAGCCGGACGACGAGCGCGCTGGGTCGATCCGCGGCGGGCGCTGGACCGCAGACGAGCACGAGCGGTTCCTTGCCGGCTTTCGGATACACGGGCACAAGTGGAAGCGCGTGCAGCAGGTCGTGCGCACGCGGTCGGTCACGCAAGTGCGCACGCACGCGCAAAAGTATCTGCTCAAGGTCGCGAAGCTCCAGGCCGAGAAGAAGGAGCAGACGAATCAGACGGGCGGCGCCACTGCTGACATGGCGACGCTCAGCGGCGACCGGTTTGGCTCTGTACGTAGTGGCGGTGACTCGTCCTCGGACGCTGAACAGCAGTCACGGTCGGCACGGTCGTCACCGGCCAAGCGGTTCGCAGACGACAGCAGCTTTGGTAGTAGCGCCCAGAGCAGTCTAGCGCGGACACCGAAGAAGAAGCACAAGAAAGCGCGGCACTCGTACTACCAGTACGACCACAGTGTGGCCCAGCGCGTCGACGTGCTCGATCAAGAGTACATTGCAGCCGCTGCAACGACGCTCTGCTTCCTCATGTCACAGAAGATCGACTCGGTCTTCGACGGACGCAGTGGCGGGAACGACCTCGATACCGAGCCATTCGACTGCTACAACGAAGCGACTCAGACTCAGACTCAGACATCGACAGCACAAGCTGGGCGAGTCAGCAGTGACCCAACAGCAGCAGCAGCAGCGACCAGCAGCAGCAGCAGCAGCAGTAGTGCGTACATGCACTTTCTCACCGACGGCGCCGTCTCGAGTGCGTTCCCGAGCGCGTTCAGCGACAGCGACCGCGCCGACACCAAGGACTACGCAATAGAGGCCAAGAAGCTCTACTCGTGAGCCGGGCGCTTGGAGCTTCACTATCTATCGATTCGATTCTGTCCATAGTATGACGATCTCTAATTCCATTATCGCTATTTGCCTTCTTCTTCTTCTTCTTCTTCCCTCCAACGACTCGTAATATCTGCAGCTGTCGTGGTCGTGGTCTGGCCGCGCAGTGCGAGGTGCTTGAGGCACGCGAGCGCCTGGAGCGCACCAACGTCCTGCGTCTTTGCTTCTTCCGCTTCGCGTCTTGCAAGCACGTCGCGCTGCTTGGCGAGTAGCTCTATCATCTCAATGCGCTCACTACACAACTCGTCAGTTGCGCCAGTGAGCGCAATCGCCTGCCGTCAAGCGTGTCCATGTGTCCATGTGTGTCCATGTGTGTGTGTCCATATGATGTAGTAGCGTCTGTAAGTGCACGGAAGCGTATAGAGCCACACACACACACACACATACGTACATATATATATATATCCAGCAATGGCTCGTACCGTGTCGATGTGGCGCAGCGCGAGCTCGAGCTCGCCGTAGTTGCGGTGGCAGCGCGCAAGCGTCTGAAAGCCGTCGCCCCATGCTGGCGCGAGCTGCGTCGCGCGCAATGCAAACTGGATCGCGCGAAAGTCGTCGCATAGCGCCATGCTCGCCTGGGCGAGCAGCTCGAACGTGACGGCGTTCGTTGGATCGACATCGAGCGCCTCGAACCAGCGCGCGATCGCAGCGCGGAACCGACCGGCCTCTGCGAGCGTGCTGCCTTCGTCCTGCAGTCGCTTTGCTTTTGCGTGCGCGTCTTCGAGCGTCAGTCGCGGCTGCTTTGCGCACGGCCGCCACTGCTGTTCGTCGGTGTCTGCATCGTTGTCTGCGACGTTGAAACAGCCCGCGAGCTGCCGCAACTGTGGCTCGTTCGAGCTGGCTGAGCTGTCACCTTCAGACGTGTCTTGCACTGATACTAGCGATGGCAGCTTGCGCTTGTGCTTGCGCTTGTGCTTGCGCTTGCGATTCGCTGCTGCTGTCAGCGAGAAGCTCACCTTTGTCGTCGTTGGTGTCATTGTTGCTGATGTTGACGTCATTGTTGCTGATGTGTTGCTGTTTGGAGGTGTTCATGACCTCTACTACGTCATATGCTATACTCTAGGTCTTCACAACGCATTCAAACTGCTGCCTCGAAGCTGCTGCATACAAACTCCAAGAGACGCGAGCAATGGCCACTGCGCACTCGTCTCTCGCGTCAAGACTGACAGGCAAAAGGGCACAAACGAGCAGATCATCACTACGTTCCGTAATAGCAGCACGTGCACGTAGCAGCAACTCACTGCATACAAAGATCACTGCATCTACATCTAAACGTCTTCGTCAGAGCCACTACCACCACCATGAAGCTCGACGTGACTGCGATGCGGTACCTCACAAAGGAGCACTTTCGCGTGCTCACAGCGATCGAAATGGGCATGAAGAACCACGAAGTCGTGCCGATTGAGCTCATCACGTCGATCGCGAAGCTGCGTCACGGCGGCGTGAACAAGATCCTCTCGCACTTGTTGCGCAACAAGCTCGTTGCGCACGACGGCAACTCGTACGACGGCTTTCGCCTCACGCACAGCGGCTACGACTTCCTTGCGCTCAAGGTCTTCCTCGAGCGCAACCACATCGTCGGGCTCGGGCGCCAGATCGGCGTCGGCAAAGAGTCCGACATCTTCCTCGCAACACAGGAGGACGGCACTGAGGTCGCGATCAAGTTCCATCGCCTCGGCCGCACGTCGTTCCGCGCCGTCAAAGCCGTACGTCCATGTGTCTGTGTGTCTGTGTGTCTGTCTGCCTTGTGTCGTGACCATCCATCGATATGCATACACTTGCGTATATGCATACACTTCCACTACGTTCATTCACACGTACACTCCTCGATATTAGAAACGCGACTACCTCAAAGACCGCAAGTCCGTGAGCTGGTTCTACATGTCGCGGCTCTCGGCGATGAAAGAGTACGCGTTCCTCAAAGCGCTCTACGACCGCGGCTTCCCAACACCAACGCCAATCGACTGCAACCGCCACGCGATCGTCATGAGCCTCGTCGACGGCTACCCGCTGTACCAAGTGCGGCGCATGGCGAACTCGAAAGACGCGTACGAGACGTGCATGCAGCTCATTGTGCGCCTTGCCGAGTGCGGGCTCGTGCACTGTGACTTTAACGAGTTCAACATCATGATCAACGACGTCGGTGCGATCACGATGATCGACTTCCCGCAGATGATCTCGACTGCGCACCCGAACGCTGTCGAGTGCGTAGTTGCGTTTGTTTGATTGCCGTTTGTTCAGGGGTGTTTCATTGACTGGCGACTAAACTCCCGACTCCGTGACATGCGATTTGTATGGCGCTGTAGACTGTTTGATCGCGACGTGAACGGTCTCGTCAAGTTCTTCTCGCGACTCCAGGGCGGCGCGTACACGCCGGATGTACGTGCTTTGACAGCCTCAGTGAGGGCGATCTGCTATGACGTTGGGGTGTTGAGAGACTGACACTCTATGTGAATGTGTTTGTATCCGAACAGAGCGTCCCGCACCTCGACGACATCACGGCCGACACGGACGGCCGACTCGACGACGAAGTCGGTGCGAGTGGCTTTGGGAAAGAGTATGGCGAGCGCGTGCACGACGTACGTCTCGCGTCCTGGGCTGTTGCGCTTCGATGCGATGGCCTTCCAGCCGTTTCTGTCTATCTGTCGACTCATACTGGACTCTGTGCGTCTATGCAGCTCTCGATCTTCTCGGCGCACCAGACTGTCGGTGACGACGGCAGTGACGATGACGACGATGACGACGACAATGAAGACAATGACGATGTTGACTCGGACAACGGTGGCGACGACAGTGACAACGTCGACGCACTCGCCGACAATGTCGGCCGCGTCAACGTCGGTAGTGACGCCGACGATGCCGACGCCGACGACACGGAAGACAAAGACGCCGAACAACTCACGGCCGACGCCGTGAGCGCGCAGAACGAGCTCATCAAGCGCCGCGTGCAGCTCGCTGCGCAGGCGCGCCTCAAGGCTGGGAAGCGGAAAACGCGCAACAACGCCAAACTGAGCATCAAGGGCAAGCTGTACCACAAGGAGCAGTTCTAGCTCTTGTGGTAATGGCAGACGACGACGACTAGCAAGCAGCCAGGAGGCCGTGTGTATGCATGTGCAAGTACGCGGACAAGCGAGAGTGAGCCATTGCTTACACTATAGGCATAGAGAGAGAGAGAGTCGACGACGCCTGGCACTCGTGCGTGTATTAGTTGGTTGATCCAGACTCGTTCGTGTCCCTCGCCATGTTGGCTGCTACGCCGCCGTCACCAAGTACTTTGTATGTGGTGTGTGTATGTGTGGGTGGGTGCGTCACTGAATGACGCACGATGCGCTCTGCGCTGCTGCGTCGCCCATCTCTTTGAGCACTTTCACGACGGCCTTGTGCTTACCGTCCATGGCGTAGTCGAACGCGAGCTTGCCGTTCGAGTCCTTCTTGGTCGAGTCGGCCTTGTGCTCCATGAGGAGCCTAACTAAGTCAACCTTGCCGCCCTCGGCCGCACCGTGGAGCGGCGTCATGCCTGTCGTTGTCTCGGCGTTGATATGTGCCCCTTTCTGGATCAGAATGAGCGTCGCCTCCTTGTGACCCGAGATCGCAGCCCAGTGCAGCGCTGTTCGGCCGCTCTTGTCGGCCTGTGCGCGTCCCAAGTCCCATGGCAATAGCGACAATGTCAGTGTCATTGCATGCAAGCGTGCCCAACAGATAAGCAAGTCGCAAGCCCACACAGCACTGACGTACCCCATCGATCTCGGCTCCTTTCTCTAGTAACAGCGTGCAGAGCTCGGCGTGGTTGCCACCAGCAGCGCGGTGCAGCGCTCGCCGGTCGCCGGCACCCGGTGCATTCACGTCCACAGACTTCTCCTCGAGGATCTGGAGACACGCGCCCTTGTCGCCGTTGTGAGCCGCTTTGTGCAGCGGTGTGTCGGACGGCATGCTCGCCTACTGCAGCCTACCTCGAGCGGCTAGCTGAGAGTTTTTCGCACAACAGAGGCAGCGACGATGGCTGGCAATGTGTGTGTGTGTGTGTGTGCGAATGCTTGGGTAGCCCCTCGTCGTCCCTTCGGTGTTGCAACTAGTACTGCTACTACTGCTTCCCGACAATGCGCACGCTGGACGCTAAACGAGGCGTTGCCGTGCCGTGCTGTGTGTCGTATCACCCACTCGCGCGCGCACTTTGACCTCCTCGTCGTCGTCGTCGTCGTCCGACAGAAGCTCGACGTGGCGTCGCGACTCTTCTGTAGCTGGGAAAACGGATGCTGCACAAACACGTGTGAATGGTCGAACTACTGTGGGAGACTCGAACCGACGCTCTTAGCTCCAGTCTGTGCTTCATCAGAACCGATTGAGCCGTAACGACGGTTTAGAATAGCCTGATAATAGCATCGCAGTTTTTAGCACCTTGGCAGCTGGGGTCCAGGTACGAGGTGGTATACTTGATCGATCAGAGCTCCTCGCTCGGAATCAAACGTACACACACACACACACTCAGATGTGGGTCGTGCTCCTGCGTCGATGAATCGAGAGGCAGCAGACTTGTCCTAGTTGACACGTACATGCTCGCACCAACAACTATTGCAATCGAGTATCACAATGGATGAGAGCACCACCAGCACCACGTGCCCTAGCAGCAGTAGTCGTATCGTCGATGCGACTGCAAGCCATTTATCCGTGCCAATCGCTGGCGCGTGCGGAGCAGTCGACACCGTAGGCTCGCGTAGCAGTCTGCTCAAGCTCGTACCGCTCGTGCCTGTCCACGAGATGCTGCCTGGCACAATCGACGTCAGTATGGACCGCAGCCAGCTCGGTGAGTTGTTGACTCAAACACTCAGCCATCGCGTCTTGCTCGAGAGCGTTGCGATGGGATGCTGGAGCTTTTGGCAGCGTATCCTCTTCTTCTGCTGACACACACCACTGCTACTACGGTTGCTACTACTGATACGTGCAGTGTACCTCGCACCATTGACGTCGGTCAAGAAAGAGATTCATCGCGAGAAGCGCAGCAAGAAGCCCCGAGCTGCCGGTGCGCTCAAGCGCCTCGGAGCATCGGGCGACAACGCAATCGAGAGCATCACCGATGTGCGCACACTCATGGCTAGCTCAACTGGCGCTGCGTCGCCAACGAAGCGGCTGTTACTTGCGTCGCTGGACCGACCGATGCAGCTGCCGCTCCACAAGCCGCATGCAGCAGGTGGCCTAACGACTGTAGCAACGACGACAACGACACCACCATCATGGCGTGAGGAAGACGAGCAGCTCGCGCGGCTCAAGCAAAAAGTGCGGCTGCTGCCGATCAGCGACAGCGACCGCGACGACTTTTGGCGGTCCATGCGCGCGTACCAACAGCTCCAGCTGCAGTACCACCAGTCGATCCTGCACAACCAGTCGACTCCGATGGGCTTCAACATGGAGGCGGCATGGAACCGAACGGTACGGTGTCGATACGAGTCGCTTCTCGTGTCCATGCTGCCTTCTTACTGCTGACGACTGACTATGATGATCACTCGACGCTGCTGCACTAGCTCTACGAAGCGCGCCATCAGCAATGGACCGAGACGCACGAGAACCGCATCGTGCAGACCAAGGAGCGCAAGGCGATCGAGGACGACGTATTCGCGCGCAAGGTCTTTGAGTCGACGACCGAGTACCGCGCACAGCTGCGCGTGTTGCGCGAGGTCCGCGCGCGACTAAGTGCTGACGCCCAGGCGGTGCTGCCGACCGTGATGCTCAGTGCGTTCACGCAGCGCCTGCTCGCGCGGTTGCAAGCGCACTGGACTGCACAGCGCCTACAGATGCGGCTCCGTGGCGCTGTGCGCTTCTGGCGCGAGCAGCGCGCTGCACGCGGCGTCAACGCGTTTGCTGCAAACATACTCGTTCGCTGGCTCCAGAAGAGCGTCGCTGTCAAGTCGGTCGCGTTCAAAGTCTTTCGCGGCATTCGGACGTTCGTGCGTCGTGTCAAGAAGCTCCAGTGCCTGTGGCGCGTCAAGGCTGCAAAGCGCGAGCGCGCGTTCCGACTACTGCAGCGCCTCTGGCTTGAGTACGAGACGCAGCTCGTCGACGCAGCAGCCGAGCGCCATGATAGGCGACTGCTAAAGGTACTGACTCCATGCATCTGTGCAGTTCAGTCGCGACTCGATGTACTCAATGGATTCGTCTGTATGAAAGTGTAATTGTAGTTGCTAACGCGTACGAGCTGACGTGTGTATACGCACGTATGTGAGCAGAGCGAGCAGGTCCCGACGCGCAAGAGCAAGACGCCAACAAGCAAGAAGCGCGCAAAACCAGACCCGACCGACTTCTGGCTCACGCTCGTGGACGCGTCTATCCGCACGGACGTGATCCGACAGTACCTCCACACAGCCGAGATCGAGTTCGTCGACCGGTTCCGACAGCAAGAGGTGCGTGTTGGCGCGCCTAAGCGGCTAGCGACACGGTCTGGTAGTGCATACGGCAGAGTCGATAGGTCTTCATACAAAAGTGTCGATCTGTATACTTGTATACAACAGTGTCGAATTGTCTACGACAATGTCGATATGTGCGACAGATTGACTGACGCTACGTGTGCGTCTGCATAGGCCGAGCTTTTCCCACAGCTCGTGCAAACGCTGCGGTGCGAGCAGCCGAACCGCGCGCGGAGCTACGTGAAGGTCGTCGCGTCCAACTTGGCGCTGCTCGGCCGCGTGCACACCACGCTGCAGCAGTTCCCTGGCGCAGTTGACGGTGTCGCAGCGATCGCACCAGTTGACGTGCGTCTTGCGCCTGTGCGCGAGCTCATTTGCCGTGCGAGGTCCTTAAGTCCAGAGGACACTACAGGCGCGCGCTTTGGTATAGCGTGATGGCTTCATACTTGGACTACGACGGTTCATTCTCGTAGCGACGAGTCGCAATTGAGCTGTAAGCGGTCGCTCAGAAAAGCGATTCGTTACGATGCAGAACGACGTGCGAGCGCGGCGTGAGCTGCTCAACGCAAACAGCAGCGACGACGAGTACAAAAAGCAGCTAGCGGCGCTGCTCGAGCGGCGCCGCCATTTGCGAGCAACTGCCCCACCGCATCCTGGCGACGCAATACCAGCACTCGATGTTACCGCTCCCTCAGCAGCAGTAGCGCCAGCCAGCGCCAGCTCTCAACCAGTCGATCACACTGCTCTAGCCGACAATGAGGTGCCGACAGTGACACCTGAGGCAATGGATCGCCACGTCGAGGCGCTCGATCGCGCTACTGTGCGCAGTCGCCTATCCAACAGCCCACATGACGCGCCTCTGCTGCAGACTCGCGTCGCACATTCGCGCGCGCACGCACTCGTGGTCGTAACGTGGTCGTTTCGGCACCTCCCGAGTCTATCCGAAGCGATCAAAGACGTCGCCGCGCAGCTCTCCCATGCGCTCGTCGACACGCGCTTCAGTGGCTTTGCAACTCGCGGCTCGCGACTGCTCGTGAATCCGTCGGTGATCGAGTTCCAGGACACGATGAACGAACTCGCGCGCGTCTGCGAGCCCGATTCGTCGTTCTTCCTGTGTCTCTCGGTGCGGCACTTGTTGGTAGTGATGGTGCTAGTAAAGACAGTGGTCGCCTGCGTTCAGTGTGCAGTGTGGTGTGTATGTAGAAGCTCATCGAAGTGACGGTGGTCATTGCCCATATGGCTCTGTGCGCTGCTTCTGCAGTCCCACGGCGCACGCGTGACACGAGGCACGAACGAGGGCTCGTACGTGCTCTTCAGTGAGTCGCGCCTGTCGTCCGAGGACGAACTGCTGCTCACAGCCGTGCACGAGCGCGAACTCGCGCGTCTCGTCGATGGTATGTACACTCGCACGCACTACTCGAGAGCAGTGCATCGTATCATCCGACTCGACTGGACTTGGTATCAGAGTGACTGACGCACGCGCTACCTGCTCGGTCACGTGCTGCAGCGATCCCGTCACGCAACAAGCTCGTTGCGCTCGAGCTGTGCCACGTCGAAGAACCCACGACACCACCGCCAGGCGTCGCAAGCTCGATCCGTGCGCGCGTGCACGACGAGTTTGCGCGCCGACTGCACACGGCATTGCTCGAGCTTGAGCAGCAGCGCGACACTGGCATTCCCAAAACTAGCGGCAGCGACCGACGCAACCAACTACTAGTGCTCGAAGCGTGCAGCGTGGCGGCCGCAGAGATTGCATTGCGCTGCAATGACGACGGCGCGAGCTTGTTCCTGCACCGCGTGAACGACGCGTTCCGTGGCGCAGCCGTCAAGCCTGACCTCGACTGCGAGACTGATAACGACCGGAGGCCTCTGCAGGCACTCGAAGTCGTCGCGTACATCTGCAGCGCTGTACGTCGCGACGCTGCGCTTCACAACGCACGCGTCAAGAGCGAGTTTGAGCAACAGGTGCACACGCGGTTGGAGCGCGCAGCAGCGTTCCACGACATCACGCAGACGCCGCATGTCGTCGGTCACGACGTCGACACAGTCGACTTTGCGCTCGGTGTCGTGCCGGGTACGTGCGTGTATACTATGGAGACGCTCAACGACCGACCGACGGACTCGCACTGACAGAGCGTATGCTGCTGCTGCGGTCACACAGCGCCGCCGACGCTCGCACCGACAGCACCGCTGCTTGTCGACGCAACACGCCACAGCCTAACGGTCGCATGGACCTACAAAACTGCAGACGCGAACAACACTGACGCGCCAGTCGTGCTCGGGTTCCACGTACAGTACTGCGGCAGCGGTCGCGCGTGTACCAACTGGCGGCGCGCGTCGTCGTTCCAGGTCCTGAGCTATGACGTTGCTGTGCGCGACAAGCAGGCGCCACCAACGTCAGTCGCCGTGTTTGGTTTTGCGTCGGACGTTGGCTTTTGCTTTCGCGTGCGCGCGCGAACTGCTGGCGGCTGGGGTCCGTTCTCGGCCGCCAGTGATGTGATGCGCACACGCGCGTACGCGACCGTGCAGAACCAGTACACGACCGTACAGCATGCGGTTGTATCGGGTGGCGCTCATGGTCTGCTGCTGCTCATGCGACGTCACGCGACGGTGCGCGCGCTGCAACGCCAGTGCGTCGACGAGTTTGCCAAGCTCGCACTGCAGCGGACGCAGCTGCTGCCAACGCGCGATATGCTGATCGTGCATCAAGTCGGTACTGCGATGCAGACGTTCCGATGCGACTATGTGCTGCAGCGCCACGCAAGTCTCTTTGTCGGACGCCTGTGTGCATCGAGCGGTGCGTCTATGTGCGTGTCTTGACGTCTAAAGGTGTGTAGCCGTACTCGTATGACTCGCTACATTACGTTGCTGGCGGTGGAGCTGACTTCAAACGTTGCGACACATAGAGGACTGGCGACGCGTGATCCGAGCGTACAAAGACCCTGACGTCGTCGCGCTCGTACACGCTGCTGCGCAACGCTTTGAGAGTGTCGATGCCGCGACGTTTGCGACTGCGTCATGGGCGAGTGCGCGGATCCGCGGCGACGCGATGTGTGTGCACTACAAACTGCACGCAGACGCTGCTGTAATACGCATCCAGAGTCTGTACCGCACGCGCAAGGCGCGCGAGTGCGTGCGCGCACTGGCACAGGCTGTGTACCAACACGCAGTCGACCCGCATACGGGCAAGCCGTATGTGTACAACACGCGCACGGGCGTGACGTCGTGGTCGCTGCCAGCGTTTGTCTCGTGATCCGTCGCGTCGATCTGATCATGACTGGCCTTCAAAAGTTAGACCAGATCTCTGAGAGGTAGCGAGGAATGTTTGAGAGGTAGACAAGGAAGGTGAGTCGAAATCAACACTGAGAATGAAGTTGAACTGAAGAGGTAGTGTCGACACAACAAGTTTGAGATAGACATCGTAGATGCGAATTGGTATAGGTAAATAGATCTCTATTTTGATAACAGTGTTCGCTACCATCAATTCACACAGTTGAGTATCACCGACACTGCACCAATGTCTACCAGCGCGAATGGCTCAGCCCAATGTCACAAAGTCCTGACATTAACTCGCACTACGGCCGACGGCGCTGCATCTTTTGCTGCTGGCGCTGCACGTGCTGCGACTTCTTGCGCTGCCGGATCTTCTCTTCGCGCTTCTGGGCCTCGCGCTTCTGCGCGCCAGTCTTCTGGACGATCCCGTCCTTCTTCTTGAACCGCTCCTTGAGCTTCTCTTCCGAGAGCTTCCACTTAGGTTTCTTCGCCTTGGGCTTGCGCTCGCTGTCCGAGTCGTTGCCGTCGCTCCCAGCCTCGTCATCGTCGTCCGACGCGCCGCCTTTACCGAGCAGCGCCTTTTCGTACTCGCTCTCACTGATCTTGCCGCGCTTGAGTTGCTTGTACAGCTTCTCCTCTTCGGCAAGCTCGTCCCACTCTTCGACGATCTGCTGGTGCAATCCTTTCTTCTTTTCCCGGCGTCGCGGTCCCTGTTTCTTTTTGTTGCTGTCGTCATCGTCGAGCGTCGCTTCGAGTGCGCGCTTGCGTTTGCGCTCGCTCTCTGCTGCATCCACCAACTCGCGCCTCGCTTTCTCAGCGGCAATCTCAACGAGTTTCTTCTGCCGCTCTTTTTCGCGCGTCTTGTCTTGGAACTTGATGTCTTTCGTTTTGATGGCGGCATTCTCAAACTGAATACGCACATTGCGGAGCTCATTAATTTTCGGGAGTTTGAACAGCGCAAACCCCCTTGCAACAGCACCGAGATCGAGTTCTTTGAACCGAAAGATGAACTGGCACTGGTGCTCTTTGTACGACCGCACGAACGAAATGAACGCTTTTGTGCCTTTTTCGAGCACGTCGCGGTCGCTTAAAATCAGTGCCTTGACGCGCGGCAAGACATCTTCGATCGTCGCGAGATCCAGCGGCATCTCAGTGCACGGAACTTTCCGGATCTTGAGAAAGTTCACGTACGCATCTTCGTTCGACGATAGAAACGAAAGCGCTGAGCCACTGCGACCAGCGCGTGCCGTGCGCCCAACGCGATGGACAAAGAAGTTCGGGTCCTGCGGTGGGTCGTACTGGATGATCCAGTCGACGTCCGGCAAGTCAATGCCGCGCGCAACAACGTCGGTGCACACGAGCAAGCCGTTGGATAGACCAACGAACCGGTCGTAGTGCGCTGTGCGCTTCTTCTGCGGCATCTTGCCATGGAGCGCAACGATCGGGAACGAGCTGTTGACGTCCGTACTACCAAACAAGTGCTCGAGCACGCGGCTAAAGAAGTCGACAGCCGAGCACGTTGAGAAGAACACAATGAGCTTCGCGTCGGTCCGCGTGCGCACAAAGTCGTAGAGCGCCGAGAGCCGCTGCTCGTGGCCGACGAGCGCAAAGTAGTTGTCGAGCGTCGTTGGCGTCACTTGCGTGCTGTTTGCGACTTGGACCGAGATCGTCGCAGGGTTCCGGAGCCCTGCGCGCGCGAGCGCTTTGACCTCCTGCGTCTGTGTGGCCGAGAACAGCCCAGTGCGGCGCTGCTTCGGTAGATGCGCGAGGATCTTGTTGATACTCACTTCAAAGCCCATGTCGAGGAGCGTATCGGCTTCGTCAAGGATGAGGACTTCAAAGTCACGCGTCTCGACGCGCGTGCCAATGCACCGGTTCAGTAGGTCCTCCGTGCGACCCGGCGTGCCAATCACAACGGCGCACTTGCCAGCTGCGCCGCGCACGAGTTTGAGGTCGTCGTCGACGCTCGTGCCGCCGACAAAGAGCAGGACCTTGACCTTTGGCAATGCTTTTGCGAGGAACGCACTTGCGCACTCGTAGATCTGCCGCGCGAGCTCGCGCGTCGGCGAGATGATGAGCGCAACAAGCTTGCAAATGTCGGCGCGCGGCGCTACGAGCGTGCCGTCCGCGAGCTTGTTGCGCAGCAGTTGAACGATTGGGAGCACGAACGCGAGCGTCTTGCCGCTGCCCGTGCACGCGTCGACGCACACGTCTTTGTTGTTGAGGAAGAGCGGCAGCGTCGCGGCTTGCACAGGCGTCATGTGCGTGAAGCCCATCGCATCGACCTCGGCGAGCACTTCCTCGCACAGCGCCGGCTTGAACTCGCGGAACTTCATTGCTGTAATATGTGTGTGTGATGACGCGCTTGTGGTAGAAGGAAGGAGCTGTCGCGGCGGGACACACAAGAAGATGCACACCTGTATACTCTTCAAGCGCAGCTACAGATGCAGCAGCGTCACTGCGATCGATGTTCGTGTCGTCTCGTGTCTGCTGCGTTTTCGTCTTTTGCCTGTCCAGCCAGCCAGTCATTTGTATTCATCCTTTGAAACAGCATGATGATGTATTGCAGGCTGACATCGAGTCTGTATTTTGTCACTATCAGACTGCACAATGCAACTGCGGATCCTGATCATGGCACCATTTGACCAGCAACATCACTGCAATCGCTCAGTCTGACAGGTCGAGCGGCCAGCAGTAGCAGCGACTTCAAGAGCGCTCACTCATCAAGTAGCACGCGTGTAGACACACAGCACCAACTCCCTCTCCCAACAAGCAGCGCAATGGCCGACCAACTCGCGAGTCGCCTTCGCGGTTTTGACCAGCCGACGGTCTGGCACGAGTTCACGCCGCTCGCGAACGAGCACAACGCCGTGAACCTCGGGCAGGGCTTCCCGGACTGGTCCGCCGAGCCATTCGTCAAAGACGCAGCAAAGCAGGCGCTCGACGCCGACTTTAACCAGTATGCGCGGCCGCAGGGCCACCGTCGACTCGCCGAAGTGCTTGCAAAGAAGTACTCGATCGAGCTCCAGCGTGATGTGCAGTGGGCCGATGAAGTCGCAATCGGCGTTGGCGCGACCGAGACGATCTACAGTGCGATCGCGGCGTTTGTCGAGCCCGGTGACGAGGTCGTCGTGTTTGAGCCCGCATTCGACATCTACCAGGCGCAAGTGCAGATGGCTGGCGGCGTCTGCACGTTCGTACCGCTGCGCGCCGAGACAACCAGCAACGATGACGCTGACGGCTCGACGACGCAGTTTGTACTTGATGAGCGAGCACTTGCACGTGCGTTCTCGACCAAGACACGGCTCGTGATCCTCAACAACCCGCACAACCCGACCGGCAAAGTCTTTACACACTCCGAACTCGAGCTCCTTGCGACCTATGTACGTCAGTACCCGCGCGTCGTCATCGTGTCGGACGAAGTGTACGAGCACATTACGTTTGACGACGCCGAGCACAAGCGGATCGCAAACGTCGCAGACATGTGGGACCGCACGCTCACGGTCTCGAGCGCTGGCAAGACGTTCTCGGTCACGGGCTGGAAAGTCGGCTGGGCGATTGGCCCGAGCGCGCTCATCAAAGGCATCCACCTCGCGAACAACTGGATCCAGTTTAGCGTCGCGACGCCGTTCCAAGAGGCTGTGGCGACGATGCTCGAGCGCGCCGACGCGCCGTACAAAGGGTACCCGACGTTCTATGCGTTCGTTGCGCATACGTACGCAGCAAAGCGCGACCGTCTCGCCCAAGCGCTTCGGAGCGTTGGGATCCAGCCTGTGACGCCACGTGGCGGGATCTTTCTATACGCCGACGTCTCGCGCGTCGAGGTCCCGAGCGCGTTCTGTGGACCCGACGTGTCGTTTGACTATGCGTTCTGCCGCTGGCTCACGATTGCAATTGGCGTGACCGCGATCCCCACGAGCGCGTTCTTCAGTGATGCGAACAAGCACGAAGGCCACCGATGGGCGCGCTTTGCGTACTGCAAGACCGACGACGCGATCGACGAAGCGATCAAGCGACTTGCAGCGCTCAAGTGAGTGGATATGGGCGAATCAGTTGGTTTGGCAGGTAGAGCAAGCTGCAGGAGCGACGCTGCTGACTAAACAGACGGCACGCGAGCAGGTCCAAGATGGCGTTATCAAACAGACTGTGTGATGGCAGTAAGGAGTGCGCTGATGTCACTTCACACTCCGATGCTATCGATAGAGAGAGAG
>JAADWX010000017.1:0-87947 GCA_023336405.1 Globisporangium echinulatum | reverse complement strand
TGTCGTCGTCGTCACCGTCGTCGTCCATGTCCGAGTCGGAATCCGAGTCCGAGTCCTGGAGCGTCTTCATAACTTCGTCCATCTTGGTGGCGACCTGAGCTGTACCGGCAGTCCCAGAAACAAGCTCGATCGAGCACTGCGATCCAGCTGCGAGCGCAATGTCTGCGTAGTCAATGGACATCGTCACCATTAATTTTGAAATTTTGTGCATATTTCGAGCAATTTTGTTTTGCAAATTATACAATCGGACAACTTTAACTAGTCTAATTTGTACATAATCCCGGTTTTGATGCAGTCTCGCGATTCATAGATATGGTTCGCAATTGAATACCGTCTACCATACAATTTCGGCTTCCGTGAATGTGAGCGTCGGATTCTATTCTTGATTGTATGACGGTATGTCCGTACGTAAATATCATTATATTTAGATATTGTTGGATGTGTGATCTAATCAGCAGCCCAAAATATTTTCAATACAGAATTTGCGCAAGAGTGAGCAAAAAACACGAAGAACCGATCGCTTGAAGCTGAGTTTGTCAACAACGAAGACGTTCGCACGCGCGCTACACGAAGACCTTAGCAGCGACAAGAACACGTGTGTGCACTGCAAAGCGCACGAGCCGCAATGGACCTCATGCGGCGCTCAGCGGGCAACACGAGCAATGGCGAGTTCACGATCGCGTTCCCGAACGGCCCGATCAAGTTCCAGAGCGACGAAGGCGTGCTGTACTCGCGCCTTTTCCACATCGTGCGTGCGTGTGCATCCGTAGCGATACGCGCAATGCAGTGATGCCAATGTGTGCGACTCGCACTGCTTACATGTGCTAACTCCGCGACATGCTTCCGCTCACAGGTCGACACGGACTCGGATGGTTACATTGGCGGCGCGGAAGGCGCAGTGTTCATCCGGCGTGCGCGGCTGCTCAACGACGCAAACCGCGAGGTGCGTGTATACTTGTGTGTACATGTGTCGTCACGATTGGTGTCATGCACGGTCATGCACCACAAGCTCGTTCGCTGGGCTTGTGGCGCTTCATTCACACGACGCACATCCACTAACACTCACACGGCTCTTTATATGCAGATCTGGCGGCTCGCGAGCGGTGGCAAGTCGCAAGAGAAGCTCAACAAGGACTGCTGGTTCGTTGCCATGAAGCTCGTCGCACTCGTGCAGAGCACGGGCAAGTGCCAGATGCAGAGTCTGTACGCTGGTGACGCGCTGCCGCTCGCTGACTTCCAGTTTGACCGACCACCTGACAACGTCGTACGTCTTGCCACTGCATATGCAGCCAACCTACCACAGTCGAGTGTATCGATTGGCTGATACACACTCTGACCCACACTGTGTGTCTGTATGCATGCGGCTGTTCAGCTCCCAGACGACGTCGTACCGGACTTTCAGCGGTCGTTTATCGTGTCCGTGAGCACGCCCATCGTCGTGGGCTCGGGCTACGCGCGGTACACGCAGTACGTCATCTCGACCAAGGTGCGTGCTCTTCCACACAGCGATACGCTGTTGCGACACTCAGAGCTACTGTTGCACTCACGCGCTACTGCTGCTGCTGCTGGTGCGGAGGGCGCAGACGAACTGCCCACACTTTCCGTGCGCGACTGCGCAAGTGAAGCGCCGCTTTAGCGACTTTGAGTGGCTCCACCAGCGGCTACTGACACAGTTTCGAGGTGCGTCCTGTTGATGTTGCTGATGGTAGCCTGTACAGTCAGTCAAAGCGCCAGCAGCGAGCCTGACGTGCTCGCTCTCTATTTTTGTATGGGCAGGCACGATCATCCCACCGATTCCGGAGAAGCGTTGGACGGGCAACATGGACGCGACGTTTGTCGAAGAGCGACGGCAAGCGCTCGAGCACTTTATCGTACGTCATAGTGACGCAAGCTGCGCTATCTCTGTCTTTGCGTGTGTCTGTGACTGTGAAAGCCTCACCATCGAGTCGCTTGTGCGTGTGTGTATGACGCTAGAACGAAGTGAGCAACCACGACAAGTTGTCGCAGACGCTCGAGCTGCAGATCATGCTCACCGCCAGTGCCGAGGTGCGTCATGTATGAGTGAGAGTATGATACGGACGGTTGTTTATAGCTCATTACGTGACAACGCGCGTCTATTGACAGGGTCTCATTGCTGGCAAAGAGATCCTCAAAGTCCGGTCGGTCGCAGCAGCGTACGTCCCAACGACAGCAGCCGTGACGTCGCTCTGGAGCTCGTGGAAAGACGGCATCTTCCTTTCGTCGTCGTCCGTCCAGCAAGTCGAGATCAAGACCGACGACGACTACGCCAAGGTGCGTATGTGCTGTCGGACGTTGAAACCATCGGCCATTACTGACTGTTGCTGTATGGTGGTGACGGTGATGTTGACGCAGATCGGCGAGCACATTGACGTCTATGAGAAGCGCATCAGTGAAGTCAAGCGGTGTTCGGACCTCGTCTACGCCGCGCAGCGCAGCGACGGGTACGAGATGTCGCGCTTTGGGAGCTACTTGACCGCGCTCTCGGTGCACGAGAAGCACGACAACGAGATGAAGCGTCTCGCCGAGGTGCGCTTGGTCGTAGTTATAGTGGTTGGTAGTGGTAGTGCTGGCGAGCGTTTCGTAGTAGCACTGACGACGATTGACGTCGGACACGTCATCGTGCGTGTGGCTGCGCAGGTCGTTGGCGACAACTTTGAGACCGTGTCGAACATGTACCAGGACCAGGTAGGTACGGGCAAAGATGAGCGAGTACGCTCGCAAGATAGTCGCTCATTAGGACGCCTGTTAACGACTGACACGCATGCTTCGGACGGCATTGGATGTGCTCAGCTCGACCAGATCCTCGCAATGTACGTCTCGATCATTCGGTACCAGACGGGCAAAGTCGACGCTGTGAAGGTGCGTCAAACAACGGACGGACTCGTTGCTGCAAGCGAGTTCGAGCTGACGCGTTTGTGTCTGTATGTGGCAGACGGTCATGAACAACCGCGAGTGTGCGATCCACGAAGTCCATCAAGCGAACGCGAGCATGCAGCGCAACAAGGAGCGATTCGCAGCTGCGCGGGCGAGCAGCGGTGCAGCTGCGTCTGCAATGCGCGCTGAGCAAAAGATGGCATCGGTGCGTCCCAGAGTGTGTGTGTATGTATGGCTGTGGTGCTGATGCTGGTGGTCACTCACGTCGAGCGTCGCGATCGCGCTGCTGCTGCATGGCGTCTTGTACACGCACGATCACACAGGCTGAGGACCGGATGAACCACGCGAAAGAGCAGGTGCAGTTCATTGCATCGAGCCTCAAGGTCGAGTCGAAGCGCATGGACACGGGCAAGACGTCGGACCTAAAGAACGCGCTGCTCGCACTCGCAAACCTTGAGCTGAGCTACCACGTGCAGGTGTGTGCGTCGCTCCATTCGACCGTGCGTGCGCATGCACAAGAGCGTACGGTCTACTCTACTAACACGTGTGTGTATCGACGAACCAGTCGCGCTCGGCGTGGGAGAGTCTCATCCCAGCGCTCGAGGCGTCCGAGGACGAAGTCGCCGCGAGCCGCATGCGCGCGCAGCGAAGTGCGCCGTTCCGCAAACCTGGCGAGAAGAACAGCAGTCAGGTCATCGGGCTACTCTGAGGTTGGGGCGTCAATGTGCAAGCGCGTGATCCGCTTAACGTCGCATGTGCAGCAATAGCGACAGCGCAAGTTGTTGGAAGAGTGCGGAGGTTGTTTGAGGTTGGTAGATACGTCATGTGCGCTCGTCGTCTCTATCGCTATCGCTCGCTCTCTGTCGGTTTACTGGTCACGCACTCTCGTAGCGCTCGCTTACTCTCCCACACGCGACACTAACTAACGCTCGACTACTACGTATCGAGTGAGAAGTCGCCTGATGACGTGTCGGCAAACGCCATGGACTCGCTCAGCGGTGGCATCAGGTCGGACGACGGTGCGTCGTCAAGCGCCTCGGCAGATGGCAGCGCATCCGGCAACTCACTACTGCCCTCATCGACCTGCATCTCGCCGTGCGTCTCGTTCTCGTCATCGTCATCGTCGTACATGTCGGGCATCTCGTCGTCGTCGTCGTCGTCTGGCCGCACGATCTCGGGACTGTCATTGTCGCCATCGTTGTCATTGTCGGCGCCGTCGGTCGCGTCGCCGTCGCCCTCATTGTCGCCATCTTCGTCGTCGGCAGTCGCCAGCTCGTGCTGCGGCTGCTGCTGCTGCTGCCGTGTACTGGCAACGTCAATGACGTCGCCGCCTTCAAACTTGAGACCGTCAAAGATCTCGAGGTCTTCGTTCAAGCTCATGCTCGTAAGCGCGTCGTCGTCGTTATTGGCGACGCGCGCGTCTGTTGCTGCTGCGCTGTCGTCGCCACTCGCTGCGTCTTCAGACTCGCGACTTGGAGCGTTGTCAGCGTTGCCAAGACGCGGCTGCTTGGGCACCTTCTTGTCGTGCTCCGAGTCGGTCGTACCTACAAGTGCGTCGCCATCGCTCTTGACACTCGCAGTGTCGTCGTCGTCGTGTTCAGACTCATCCTGCTGCTTGCACGTACGAGTGTGAGTGCGAGCAAGTGAACAAGTGGGCAGTGTTAGGTATAGAGCACAGTATAAACCAAGTGCGTACACCAACACACTGCAGCTGATCGGAGTCAGTAGTCGATGCGTACCTTCGATGGTACGATCTGGCGCAGTCGCTCCGTTACGAGGCGCTCGAGCACATTCACGCCGCTCTCGGGCACCAACTGTCTCTGTTATGGTGGTGCACCAAGTGTCATGAGCGTACATCACCATCGCAGCAGTCAATGTTAGCAACGTCCCACAGTCGATCGATTCCTGTGCAATCTGACTTGCAGCTACCAACAAGAGCACACAACAGCAAAACGTACTCGGTACAGCGTCTCGAGCTGCTTGAGACTCGTGCGCGTTGATGGCAGCACCTGTGCGCCGCTTGCGAGCACTTTGAGGTTCGGGGTGTCCGGAGCTGTCGCGTTTGGCGCGGTATTTGCCCACTTCTCGAGCAGCCGGAGGCAGTCGCTCGATACGGGACCAAAGCCCTGGAGCATTGGCTGCATGAGCGCTCTAATACACACACGTAGGAGTGCCAGTAGCCGCGGCTCGCGTCAGTGACGGAGTGATAACGGACAATTACTACATCGAATACAATCATACGTCCTGCCCTTCAGTGCGCACACACGTACTTTGCGCACGTTGCAGTCGCTTTGTACTGCTCAGCTGCCGTGCCGCCGTGGAGCTTGCACCAGCTGCCGTTCGCCTGCTGCTTGACGAGCAAAAAGTGCTCGCACACTGCCAGCAAATTGTGCCACTCGGCGCTCTTTGCAGCGCCAAAGAGCCGGAGACTTTGCAGAAACTTCGCAACGACCTCAAACTCCATCGCGAGCATCGCGTGGTTCAGGTGCGACGCGTTGAGCAGCACGGCGAGTTCAGGGCCAAAGAGCTCGGCGTTGAGCTGCAGGACGCCAAAGTTGCTCGAGACGTCGAGGAGGCCAAAGATCGCGCGCAGTCTACAGCGTACAGCCCGTCAGTCAATGAGTCAGTCGAGAGTATAGCTAATGTACAACACTGTGACGTCGACATCCACTCGACAGTGTTGGTCGCCAGGACGTACTGGTCCGCGAATGGCTCCCAGTCGACACCGTCGGCAGTGTACGGTCGCAGTCCCTTGTAGCTCGCGCGGATCGTCTTTGTGTGCGCAAACACGTCGAGCGACGTCGTGCCGAGCGGAATGCCGACTTGCTCTGAGGGTTCAACAGACAGACAGACAAAACGATAGACAAACAAACACTGTGAGCGTCACGACTCGGATTGGTCGGTCACTTTACGCTCTGTCATGCGAGGTCCAGGACGCACCGGCGTAGTACGTCGCGAGCAGCGCGCTCGTAAACTTGGTGAACACGCTCGGGAACGACAGCGGCCGCGAGCACCGCGCACATACTTTGAGCTGCAGCGAGCGCGCGACAATACCACATAGTCGGTCAGCAGATATGCTGACAGACAGATAGCCAACTCGCACTCGAGATCGCACTCAACGCACCTCGGGTGGGTTGCGAATGCTGCAGATCGGGCATAGACTCGAGCACGCAACGTGTGGGCTCTCGATGCCTGGGTGCCACCCGAGGAAGTCCGTGGCCGAGTACTTGCGCGCCTTGACGCGCTCGACGAGCTGCTCTTTTAGTCCATGTGCGATACACGCCTGCTTGAGGCTATAGGATGGATGTTGCATGCATGTGTGTGGGGTAGGCAATGACGTGAGTGCGTGGGGTGGACGACGTCGAGTCACTGACGTACACAGCACAGACCGACACACAAGAGACGCACCCGTAGAGCCCGACGAGGAACGTAAAGACTTCGCGCACCGTCAGCGCCGACTTGCTCGCGTGCACGAGCTTCTCGCGGATCCAGCGCTGCAATCAACACACAGCGAGTGTCAGTCGTACACGCACACAAAGTGCTGATAGATAGACAGCAAGCGCTCCCGACAACCAAACCGACCAACCTGAAGGTACGGCTCGACAAACTTGGCTGCGAACGGCTTGATCGGGTACCCAGCAATCTAGCAAGCAGTCCACATGGTACACACTCACAGTCAGTACGAGTCTGCCAACGCAAGCGCACAGACCGCTACTGCGCTGTACCTCGCCGATTTCGAGCAGTCGCAGCGACGCCATGTGCCCAAACTTGTCAAAATTGCTCGGACTGTTCGTCTCGAGGTTCAGGAACAGCACGGCGCGTCGCACCTGTATAGGTCACACACACATACACACAGAGTGTCATCCGTCAGCACTGGGACTAGTGCACTGCAGTGTTGCAACATGAATCGATAGCGCACGTACCGAGAGACCAGTAGGGCCGCCCTGTTGCAAATTCTCTTTTGACGCACGGTTCTGCTGCGTCACAAAGCAGCTGCCGCAGAGCAGACCGACTGGTCGAGCAAGTACGAAAGCCCCCAAAACGCGATGTACACAGAGAGGCAGAGAAAAGTGTAAGACTCGAGTGACCGTTTGACATGCCCACGCAACGACTCACAGTGTGTCCACAAGAGACGCTCGTACGCACCTGTGGATGGGAACAGCAGCTCTTCGCCAATGCACGCGGTGTGGACGTGCAGGCCGCAGCCGGCTTTGCACGAGATGACATCACCCATATCGCCGCAGATGAAACACGGCTCGTCCATCGCTGGTCCTGCTACTGGCACGGATGTTGCGGCCATCGAGGCAACAGCAGCAGCCGATTGGTTCGTGCGTTGGTGTTGTTGTTGTTGTTGTTGTTGTTGTTGTTGTTGTTGTTGTTGCTGTTGCTGTTGCTGTTGCTGTTGCTGTTGCTGTTGCTGAATAATTGCGGCCATCATTGCAACGTGCGACTCGTCTTCGCCCACTTGTTGCAATTGTTGCAATTCTTGCTGTTGTTGCTGAAGTTGTTGCTGCTGTTGCTGCTGTTGCTGGAGCTGCTGCTCGAGCTGCTGCTGCTCGAGCGTGATGCTCTGCTGCGCATCAGCTGCAGCCATGGACGTAGCGTACTGCTGCTGCTGGTTCGCAAACTGCATGTATTGTTGCGACGGATGCTGCGACGTGAGCGCCATCATCATCGACGGCGGCAGCGAAAACCCGGAAGGCAGTGACTGCTGAAACGTGTTGATGTCCATCGATGTTGCACCAGCGCCGTTGTTTGCAGTTGCATACGGCAGCGCCATGGACGCGAGCGGCTGAGGTGCTGTCTGCACAAACATGCCATCAGCAGCGCCATCTGGCATACCTGTCGGGGTGAACGTAGTGCTGCCGAGGTTGCCATTTCCGTCGTTCAGTGCGTTGACGCCAGTAGCGTGTGTGTCGAGCCGCACGCGCTTTGCAGGCTCGAGGTCCGAATGTGCGAATGAAGACTCGTCGCGCGCACGCGTCGCAACGCCGGTGTTCATGAAATGGCCGTCACCGAGTCCCATAGCGTGTGTGTTCGCATCTGTAGAGTGCGCCACATAGTTGCTTGTGGTGTTTGTGGTCCCAGCGCTTGCCGCGAGACGCGCCGAGAATCGCCCCGAAACCGGCGCGCTCGGCTGCTCCAAGGCCGACGATGCACTCAAGTTTGCATCCATGCCCGTGGCGCCATTCATACTGACAAGACTAAGAAGTGCTCTGCTTTGCTCACGCACTCTCGCGTAGGCACACCCACACACACACACCACTACGCGCACGCTGCGCTGTCTACTCAATCACTCGATCAACCACGATCTGCTGCTGCTGCTGCTCGCTCCTACTACGAGCGTTGCTGCTGCAGCGATGTTGTCACTATCATCCATGTGTGGGACGAAAGGTCCAGACGAGGAAGTCTGGATTTTATCACTATCGTGATCGTCTTATCTGCAGCAAGTGGTGTGGCACATGCAATTTCATGTGGTACACTCGTCGGTCAATGCAAAACCGCTAGTGACGAAATCGAGGACAATTGCTGTTTTTCACCCGCACAAATCCGAGTGCGATCAATCGATCAACTGCCACTTCCAACAACGACCTTGGGATCGCGATCATGCTGCTGCTGATGCGCACAACTCCACGCGCTGCTGCACGTGCGCTACGTTCATCTACAGTGGTGTGTGGTGCAACCATGGACACCAACAGCAGCAACAACCTCAACAATGCGGCTCGACGCACATTTTCCACGGTCGCAGACGACGAAGTGAACAAGTTCAACGCAGTCGCGACGTACGTCCACGCTGCTATTGGCACCACTTGTCTGCCACGCATGGTATGCATGCTGTATATACTATCCCACTCATGCGCTGACGCTGTGTACGCGTGCAACTACGTCTCGTGCACGCAGCGACTGGTGGTCGCCGAAGAGCACGACCGGCGTCGGGCTGCTGCACCAGCTCAACCCGGTGCGCGTCAAGTACATCCGCAGCCACGTGATTGACCACTTTGCAGGCGACGACGACGACGCGACGCCGCTCGCAACCCTCCGCGTTGCGGACGTCGGCTGCGGCGGTGGCATTCTGTCCGAGGCGCTCTGCCGTATTGGCGCCACAATGGTCTCGGTCGACCCAGGCGCCGAGAACATTGCGGCTGCCAAGACGCACGCAGCGCAGAGCCCGATCACGCGCGCGATCGACTACCGCTGCTGCACGTCCGACGACCTCGTGACTCAGGGCGAGCAGTTTGACGTCGTGTGCTCGCTTGAAGTCGTCGAGCACGTGACCGACGTCAAAGCGTTTGTCCAGACGCTCACGCCGCTCGTCAAGCCTGGCGGACTGCTGTTTCTGTCGACGATCAACCGCAACGTGCTTGCAGCTGCGCTCACAGTCGGCATGGCCGAGTACGTCCTGCGATTGCTGCCACCAGGTGCGCACTGACTGGCGGGTTGACTGACTGGCTAGCTGATTGACTGGCTAGCTTTGTTGGGCTAATGGCTGGTTGTGGCGGTAGGTACGCACGACTGGCGCAAGTTCGTGCAGCCCGAAGAGCTAAGTGCGATCCTGAACGAGGTGCGTACACGGCACTACGTGCGATGTACAGCGTCTGTCGGGTGTAACTGCTATGATACTGACACTGGCGTATACACACCTACGCACAGGAGGGCTTTGTTGTCAAGGACACGTCGGGCATTGTCGGCGAGCCGGTGTTTCAGAGCTGGCGCATCGATCCGAACTGCACGCTCGTCAACTACATCCTATGTGCGCACAAGCCGCAGTACTAACCATTGCCTCGCAAGCATACAGGTCGATGCGACGCCGACCACTCGTGCGTGGCATGGCGTGACAAGCGCTAGTGTCGAGTGCATACAGGCAGTGTGTAGCACCCGCTTCAGTACGCATTTACGACACAGCGTTACGGCGTGTTGTTGTCGTCGTCACTGCTAAGTTCGCTCTCGCGTTCCATATAGAATCGCTGCGCGCGCCAGTACAGCGCAATGAGCGCGTCGTAGCGTTCGTTGCGTGCAAGTTGGCGCTGCGTGTCGTGGTCGCGCACCGCTGCGTGGTCTTTCAGGACGCGGTGGACGAGGCGGTCGCGACTGATTGCGCTCGATGGCCAGTGCGCTGGGTCTGCGAGCGCTGCGAGGTCGTGCCAGTGGTGCTGCAGCGCGTCTGCGTTGCATAGAGCCACAGGCGAGACAGCACAAGGTGAGATCAGTCATTTGCCTGATCATCTGATCGACGAATCGACCAACCAGGCACTCATCCCGGCACGTACTCTCGCCCGTGAACTCGACTTGGACGTGCACGGCCGCGTCGGCACGTGCGATCCGTGCGATCGCCGCGAGTGCTGCACTCGACACGAACACAAACGGCAGCGGCGACTCGCGTGCTGCACGCATCGTCGCCCGCGCGTGCGCAGCTGCTGGGAACGCAGCGTCGGCAAAGATCACGCCGCGCACGCGTAGGTTCGCAATGTTTGCGAGCTGCTGCGCGAGTCCGCACGTAGGGTCGAGCGCAAGCACGACCCACTGGTCTTGGAGCTGCGACTCGCTATTGCTACTGCTGCGATCGACTGCGTCTCCGCTTCGTGCACACGGCTGGACGGTCCCGCTGTCTGGCAGTACGACGTCGTGCTTCCCGAGCGGCAGCGCTGATGCAGTCGATGCCGATGTTGACGGCTTGAGGAACTCGAATGCTGTCGTCGAGAGTGCTGATGCGCCCGAGTCGGCGGTCGAGACTGTGACGAAGCCAGCGCGTGCCGACTCGATGCGCGCTTGCATCGACAGCGCGAGCGGGTCGTCGTCGGGATGCACCTCGAACCGGTCGGCTGCGCACGCTGCGCTAAACACAAAGCGGATGCGCGGCGTCTGCGATATGTGTGCACGACTGAGCTGTTCGATCATGCTCACGCCCGAGTCCATTGCAACCATTACGAGCGGTAGTGTAATCACGCTTGGGAGGTCAGCTGGGATGCGGATCTGCTGCGGTTTGTGACCCTCGTGCTGCACAAAGATGACGCCACGGGCGCCTGCGTCCTGTATGAACGCGGCTTTCTGGTGCGCTGGGCAACCAGACATGGTCTATGCACATTACGACAAACGTCAGGTCAGGTCATGTAATGTACAGCCAGTGGTCGTAGGATTAGTACTATTGTACTCGACAGTGTTGGACGTACCGGGACGATCACGTACTTGTCGGTTGCGTTCGTCGACAGCGCCGAGCACGCATCGAATGGGAACGCAACGTCAACTTCGTGGAAGCTGCAGCTCGGCGGCTTGCCGTCGGCCGACAGCACGCCAAAGAACGTCGACTCCGAGGCCTTCTCGCCCATGCTCAGTAGCTGTGATGTGCACCAGCAGACACGTGTACAGTACACATGTATATACGTCAGACGGAGCCGTAGCCGCCTATCGATTCGCATATGTGGATGCTCAACACGCGCAGTGTCTTACCACGTAGTCAAATGTCTGCGCGCTCTCGTCAGCAGCCTGTAGTGCGCGGGCTTGCTGCGGCTCAGACGCTGCGGGAGGTACTTGGCATCGGCCGTCGTGCGTCTCGAAGCGCAGGATCTTGGGCAGCGACGCTGTACTGAGCGACGCGACTGCGTCTGCGAGCGTTCGCCCACGCAGCAGCTTGTCGTTCACTTGCACGAGCCGGTCGCCGATCTCAGCAAGCCCCGACGCCTCGACTGCGCGGCTCCGACCCTGCGCGTCGGCGACGAATTCGAGTACCTCGAGTCGATCGCTCAGTCGCAGTCCGAGCGGCTCGGCTGTCGTGACAGTCACGCTAAACTGCTTCTCCTCGTCGGTCGAGCATGGCGGCAGCTGAGTCGCGGCGACGGTGCGAGCGCTAGATGCGTAGATCATCAGCACTAGTAGCAGCAAGTGGACGACCCAGGTGGACTGCATGACGAGCAAGCAGATGCAGTCGGCGAGACTGACTGACGAAGTGTCTACCCAGAGACACTGTTACACTATAGAAAGATCGCGACAACGGCGCTTCACAATGAGTCGCATGTTGGATCATACGAGCAAAAGCTCCAGCGAGTGAGTCGTCGATGCTGTGGGAGCTCCAGTGCATCGTCACGCGTGCATTGTATCACACACGCGGACGCAGCTGTGGAGGTTGCCATCGTATCGACATCTCACTCACTCGACTACGACTAACTGGCCATACCAATCGGTTATTTACAGCCACACGTTTGACTCGTAACTAACTGAGTGGCTGTTGCTGCTGCTGTTGTGGCTGCTGCTGATCCTCGAGGTAATTCGAGACAACGCGCGTGATGCTGTCGTACGACATGAAGATCACGCCCTGGCCAGGGATCACGCGTCCGAGTCGCGGCACGACGCCCGAGTAGAACACGAGGAGGCCTTCGTTCCGAATCATCTGCTGCACGCAGTCGAATGTGTTACGGTACTGCGACGCGTGGAGCCCCTGCATGCGCGTCTTGACAACATCAAACGCTATGGACAAGAGTGATAGCAACCACTGTCAGTACGTGCAAGTGGTCGGTTCCTACACAGTCGAGCCACAACAGAGCGCAGTAACGACACCGATACACAACGTACGGTTGTTGCCAAAGACGCTAAAGATGCCAGCGAGCATGCCACCAACGAGGCTCACAGTCGCGTGCTGGCCGCTCGTCATTGCTGTTGCGTCCTTGATGAGACCGTGGCGTGCAAGGAACGCCGGGTCGACACGGCTCTTGAACTCGCTAAAGAACATGAACCGCAGACCTTGGTTGCTCGACTAGCGCAGTAACGACGATGACGACGACAACGTAGACACGTCAGTACGTAACGACTAATTGACTATAGATCGTATCAGTCGATACACAAGCACGTACCTGCTTCAGGATCGTTGCAAAGAGGCCTTGGTAGATGCCGCGGATGCCCTCTTTCGCAAGAATCATCTTTGTACCTGCCCACATACCAGCGTTCGCGCCAATGAGCTTCGTCTTGAGCGTCTCGATCTGCATTGTACAGATAGGGCGATAAGCGAGCGAAGGGAGTGTCATGGCGTCAGTGTCTCGCAATCGTCATACAAGCGACACAAGCGGCCACGCAAGAGTAAGCGAGACGTACCGGTGTCGTCATGATGGTCGCTTCCATCGTGCCAGCAGCCATGCCGGCTGCGAGGTTCCGCATCGCCGTCGTCTTGCCGTGCTCGTCGGCAAAGCGCTGCTTGAGGTAGTCGAACGCACCAAAGCGGATGCCAGCTTTCGGCACCGACCCAATGAGTACAGGCGCAAGGCCGCGGTAGAGCGACAGCACGCCGTCCGTGCGCACGTGATACCGGAAGCCCGCGAGCATGCCGGTGTAGTGGCTACGCATCGTGCCAAGCTGGAGGTTCGTCTTGATCATCTCCATCGGCCAAATCGCAAACGTCTCGATGCCACCAGCAATCGCGCCAGCTGTCGTCGCTACAAGCGGGTTCTTGGACTTGCCGCTGTTTGCGCTCATTGTGTATGTGTGTGTGTGT
The DNA here is from genome assembly GCA_023336405.1 of Globisporangium echinulatum. NCBI lineage: Eukaryota > Oomycota > Peronosporomycetes > Pythiales > Pythiaceae > Globisporangium > Globisporangium echinulatum. The sequence continues at coordinate 74,575 of JAADWX010000017.1, read as the reverse complement.
GTGTGTGTTGAGTGAGTGTGCGCGTGCGTGCGAGTGTGCGAGTGAGGAGGAAGGAGTCGTGTGTGTGTGGCGATGGCGCGTGCGAGGGGGTAGGTAGACAGACGACACGAGTGTGTGATCGACCACTTTGTCGGTGCGTTGAAGAGGGTCGTCACACACGAGCGCCAGAAGAGCAGTAGTAGCAGCAGCAATGGGTGGGCGGCGCGAATCGCGATCAGTCGACCAGGTGTCAGTGTCTGTCTGCACGGCATGCTCGCTGGCGTTTTTTCACGTGGCTCCGCGAGCACCTCGATGGGGTTCCGATGATGCAAACTCGCAGTCAGAGTGTTGTTCCTTCGAGGTGCTCACACGTCGCACACGTTGAGAGCCACGAGAATGTGCGCTTCGCGACTATACGCGTATATCGGTATCCGCTCACTGGCTTTTTTCGCAGTGTTTTTGGCTCCAAATGTGTGACAGGCGTATACCTGTATCCGATGAATCCTGTATAGACTGAAGAAGAAGGTTTGGGATCGGTTTGCCACACAGCTCAACCACACCACATTTCTCGATGCGATGACGCGCATCATTGTTTGGAGTGAACCACATTGACTCATGCTGCTTGGATGCATGTCTCTCATTCGTGACCTCGTGCGATCCGTAGCGGCTCTGTTCGGTCCACGCCTAAGCACGTGACCAAGCAGCCTGTTGCCTCGTCGACGCTCAGCCACTGCTATCGTTTTGCTCGGCTATCAAGCAAGAGTGACGTCATTGCAGCGCGGATCGATTGAATACCGTCGTCGCCACCCCGAGAACAGAAACGCTAGAGGGTATTGCCTGTGAGGCATCGACGCGGCAATGTCTGGCGCTACTTGAGCACCTCACGCGACATTTGGTGGACAGTGAGTAGCCATCGCTTTGCGCTTGCTTTCACTCGGCCACGCTCGCTCCCACGCAATCTCGCGTCAAGCATGGCGCGAAGCGTACTAAATGACGACACTATACGTGCGCTAAACACAGTCGCGACTGTCATCGAAACACTCCTTCAGCAGCCAGCCTGTGTGCGCGCCACAGCAGCAGTAGACAGGCAACAAACAGCACGGCCAGACACATTCGCATTCGACAGGGAGGTCGTCAGTCTGTCCAGCTAGTGCTCGATTCGTCTCGTGGGGATTACCTCGATCAGCATCATGCTCTCAGCGTTTGTTTACTGCCTGTGTTCTCTCGCTCGCACTCTCGCTCACTGTTGCGTGAACTTGATCATGTAGAGCATCTCGTACTTGCCAGTCATAGCGTTCTTGGTGAGCGTAAAGATCGGCATCTCGAGAACTGTAGACAGCACGAACGTCTTCACGCCATCGAGCTCGTGCGCGAGCTGCAGCGAGCCGACGAGCTTCCCGGCGCGCAGCTGCAGGCCGTTCGTCGACGCCACGGTGACGTTGATCGAGCCAAAGAACGTGGGGTGTTCCGGGACGTAGACGCCAGCGATTGCGCGTGCCTCGTTCGGGTCGAGGAGCACGTTGTGCGGGGTCTTCCAGAAGTTTGCGCTACACGCTGACATGCCGACTGGACTCGCTGGCAGCACTGCCACCACACCTGTGCGCCAGTGCTTGAACGATAGGTCGAGCAGATCCGTTGGGACGTCGAGGAAGATGCCTGCGATGTACGACCGCATGTGGTCGATGCGCATCGCCGACGTTCGACCCGACTGTTGCGAGTTCGCCATGATCACGACGCCGAGTTACTCGGCGTCTGGGATGAAGGCCGTGCGTGCCGTATGTACTGCCGTGCCGCCACCCTTGTCGCATTACGCATGGCCCCAGAATGCGTGACCAACTGCGTCGAAGCCGTAGCCCGCCGCGAATGTGTTGCCGTCCGGGACGAAGTGGTGTCCCGACACTGCAAAGAAGTCTTTCATTTCGCCACTCACGATGGTCTTGCCCGACGTCATCTCGGTCACGAGGCTCGACGAACGCAGGATCGTCACGCCGTCAACACTGCCTTTGTTCAGCATCAGCCGCAGGAGCTTGGCCATGTCGTCCGCGGACGACATCACGGATCCGACAGCAATCTTCCCGCCGGGAGCGCCAGTCACGAGCTGCGCCTCGGGTGACGATATGAGGTCGTACGGACCGAGCACCTCTTTGCCGCATGTGAAGTGGCCAGCCGCCCTGTCGGTCTCGTTTCGCGCAGCAACTGCATTTCCAAACGTGCGCTTCATCCCGAGTGGCTCCCAAATGCGCTGCCTGATGAACGCGTCCCACTCGAGTCCACTGACGCGCTCGATGAGCTGTCCGAGGATGGCAAAGCTCGAGTTGGCGTAGTCGTACTCGCTGCGCAGCGTGTGGTCTGGCCGAGCGTCACCGAGTGCAGCGACGAGGTCTTTGTCGGTTGTGTAGAGCCCAAATACCAGGCTCAAGTCTTGGACTCGTCCGAGCCCCGAGTTCATCGCGAGCATGTCACCGATCGTCACGTGCTGCTCGGCGTACTTGTCGAAGGGCTTGAGCGTCGGTAGATGCTTGATGACTGGATCGTGTCACGCGAGCTTGCCTTCGTCGATCTGATTGGCAAGTAGAGATCCAATGTGAAGAACTCGTGAGTGTCAGCAAGGCAACTGTTGGTGATAGTAGCGATGTCACCCGTGCTAGCAACATGGCGTTGACGCCCGTCACCGGCTTGAGTCGAAAACGTACCAGCACTGCGATAGCGAGCGTGACGAACGCCTTGGTCACCGAACCGATCTGGAAGAGTGTGGATGGCGTGACGTGGCTCGTGCTGTCACTCACGTTCCTTAGTCCATAGCCTTTGCTCAGCACAACCTACACAGTGTGGCACAGCAGACACACACTTTGTCAGCTCATCGTATCCAGCAGCACACAATGCGAGAAGCACATACGAGCAACTGATAGCGTCGCACCTCGTCCTTGTAGACGATGGCAGCAGCGATGCCGACACCAGCAGCACCGGTGCTCATCTGACGCTCCAGGAACGCGTGTGCCTCACGGATCTTCGCTTCGAGCGATCGACCCGCTTTCGGAAACCGCCCTTCGTGAATGTAGGCTTTGAGCTTGGTGTCGAGGCTCATCGCGTCATTCTTGTTTGCTTGGGTCCACACGTGGCGCGGGATCTGGTCTACGATCCCGTGCGCGAGGCTCCAGGGCGCCACCATGCGAGCGTCCACCACTGATGCAGTCGAGATACTGGCGCACACTACGAGCGCGAATGCAGTCGCCGAAACACAGAGCAGCTTGGCCATCGGGACTTGATGCAGCGCTGGTGTTGGTGACAAGACGGAAGAAGACGAGGAAATGGTAGCAGTGCTTCCGATGCTGCACCAACGAGGAGGAAATGGAAGTGGTCAACTGCAGCAGACAGAAAGCGCCAATGCGCGATGGAGGTGAGTGGCACCGGCTGACAGAGCTCTCGAGTTGTTCTATGCTGTCCACTTGAAGGTGAGGAGGATACAGAATGTGTGCTGTGAACGAGTGCAGTGGACAACTCTTGAGCACTTGGGTGATGTCAGGCGTGCGTTTGATTCGTTTGCTGTGGGTACATTCACTGGACGTCGCTCGGCTGCGGGTGACACGCGAGTGGCAGAGACCGTGCTACACATGGATGCTCGACAGTACATTCGCTAGAGCTTGCGTGAACGAACTCGAAGGCGTCGCACTTCTGTCAGCGCTGGTGATCCACCCAAACCTGAAGCGTGCAACGCACCTTCTTCACGAAGGTCGTCAGCGAGGTGGCCTCGAATGGAGTCATCTTCGCACTTGTATTAATAGAGGCGTGCGCGGTTCCGAACGTACGTCATGCATCGCCATCTGATGTCTGCCTTCAGGTATGCTGATGCTTCGACCGCATGCTCCATTGCGTTGACTGTAGTGGTTGGCGTTTGCCAACTTGTCGGCACAAGTGTATGAGCAGAAGTACTTGCCTTCTTGAATGAATGTCCAAGTAATAGCGGCATCAGCAAGCATCAGCAACCAAGACACTTGCGAGACGACCAAAAGGAGCAATGCGCACAGCTCGGTTGATCGCGCCGCCATAGAGGCTCTGATCCTGTATTGTGTCATCATGATGGTCCAAATGTGTGTTTGACAAGCATGAATGAGATACATATTACGTAATTATTAGATACGGACACGTAAAAAACAAAATTCGAGCGAACGATGAATACATGCAACAGGTAAAAACGTTCATGTGATGTCAGTATCTTGCATAGTCGATTAAAGTTATTTTCAAACGTATATATACGTTCCTGGTATCGGTTATAACCGAATATGTAGATACAAAAAAGGAAAAGGTGTTGTGTTTCTTGTTTTTTCGATACACGCTCTTATGTACGTTTCGTACTTTTTCGGATATCGTACTTAGTTTGACTAGTTGGTCGTGTAGCTCCACGTCATGCAGCTTTCCTCCCTCACACACAAGATCTGAGCGAAGCACAGGCAGGCAGCGGACAGCAAACGACAAGAACCTCTTGCGTGCGTCACTGTGAACGTGTGCGCGTGTGTGTTGTGTGTGCACCGCGTGCTTCTTCCCCTCCCTCTTTCTCCGCGCGTGTGAAGCATTCGCGCTGTTTCCCATTCTTCCTTCCATCGCACTGCCACGATGCTGACCAAGTTCGAGTCCAAGAGCAACCGCGTGAAGGGCCTGGCGTTCCACGTGAGCCGCCCGTGGATCCTCACGTCGCTGCACAATGGCGTGATCCAGCTCTGGGACTACCGCATGGGCACGCTGCTCGACCGCTTCGATGAGCACGACGGCCCCGTGCGCGGCGTCGACTTCCACAAGACTCAGCCGCTGTTTGCGTCCGGTGGTGACGACTACAAGCTCAAGGTCTGGGACTACAAGCTCCGGCGGTGCCTGTTCACGCTCCTCGGCCACCTCGACTACATCCGCACGGTGCAGTTCCACCACGAGTACCCGTGGATCCTGTCGTGTTCGGACGACCAGACGATCCGGATCTGGAACTGGCAGTCACGCTCGTGCGTGTCGATCCTCACGGGCCACAACCACTACGTCATGTGCGCCGCGTTCCACCCGAAGGATGACCTCATCGTCTCGGCGTCGCTCGACCAGACCGTGCGCGTGTGGGACACGACCGGCCTGCGCAAGAAGACCGTGCGCGGTGCACCATCGGCGCTCGACGACGTTGCTGCTGTGCGCGCCCCGAACCACGACATCTTTGGCGCGAGCGACGCGATCGTCAAGTACGTGCTCGAGGGCCACGACCGCGGCGTGAACTGGGCCAACTTCCACCCAACACTGCCGCTCATTGTCTCGGGCGCCGACGACCGGCAGGTCAAGCTCTGGCGCATGAACGAGACAAAGGCGTGGGAAGTCGACACGATGCGCGGCCACACGAACAACGTGTCGTGCGTCCTCTTCCACCCGCGCCACGAGCTCATCATCAGTAACTCGGAGGACCGGTCGATCCGTGTGTGGGACATCTCGAAGCGCATGGGTCTCCAGACGTTCCGGCGCGAGAATGACCGGTTCTGGATCCTCCAGGCCCACCCGACGCAGAACCTGCTGGCGGCCGGCCACGACTCGGGCATGATCGTGTTCAAGCTCGAGCGCGAACGCCCTGCACTCGACATTGTCGAGAGCCGCGCGTACTACGTCAAGGACCGGTACGTGCGGCTGTACTCGTTCGTCGACGGCAGCGACGTGCCAGTCGCTGCGATCCGCCGCACAGGTACAGCCGGCACGGGCATGGGGAACCTCCCGCGCGCGCTCAACTACAACCCGTATGACGTTGCGACCGCAAGTACAAGCAGCATTTTGATGACGAGCGACGCTGACGGCGGGTCGTACGAGCTCGTGACGTTTGGCGCCAACGGCAGCAGCGGCGACACGAGCGACTCGGTGCGCGGCGCGGGTCTGTTTGCGGTCTTTGTCGCACGGAACCGCTTCGCCGTGCTCGACAAGTCGCGCCACATCGTGATCAAGAACTTCCAGAACGAAGTGACAAAGAAGATCACGCCACCGAATGGCACGGCCGACGGCCTCTACTTTGGCGGCGTCGTTGGCCGTGTTCTGCTCCACATTGACGACAAGATGGTGCTGTACGAGACGCAGAGCCGCCGTGTGCTCGCCGACGTCCAAGCGCCGCGCGTCAAGTACGTCGTGTGGAGCCCGAACTACGAGTACGTGGCGCTGATCAGCAAGCACTCGGTCGTGCTCGCGGACAAGCAGCTCACGCACTTGAGCACGATCACCGAGTCGGTGCGCATCAAGAGCGGCATCTGGGCGAACGCGCCCGAGGAAGTCTTTGTCTACACGACGCTGAACCACATCAAGTACTCGCTCACGAACGGCGACAGTGGCATCATCCGGACGCTCGACGTGCCCGTGTACCTCACGCACCTCGACGGTGCGAAGCTCTACTGCCTCGACCGCGAAGCGAAGATGCGGACGATGGCCGTCGACCTCACCGAGTGCGAGTTCAAGATCGCGCTGAGCAAGAAGAACTACACCGAGGTCATGCGCATGGTGCGCCACTCGCGGCTCTGCGGCCAAGCGATCATCTCGTACCTCACGAACAAGGGGTACCCAGAAGTCGCGCTCCACTTTGTGAGCGACGAGAAGACGCGGTTCAAGCTCGCGATCTCGTGCGGGAACCTCGAAGTCGCGCTCAACTCGGCGTACGAGCTCGACGACAGCAAGTGCTGGCACCAGCTCGGCGTCGAAGCGTTGCGGCAGGGCAACATCCAAGTCGTCGAGATGGCGTACCAGCGCACGAAGAACTTTGAGCGCCTCTCGTTCCTGTACCTCGTCACGGGGAACCGCGAGAAGCTCAAGAAGATGCTCAAGATCGCCGAAGTGCGCGACGACATCATGTCGCGCTTCCACAACGCGCTCTTCCTCGGCGACGTCGACGTGCGCGTGCTCACGCTCGAGTCGGCCGGACAGCTCGGGCTCGCACTACTCACGGCTGCGACGCACGGTCTCGACGACCACGTCGAGCGCTTGCGTGGCGTCATGGCCGAGACGAATCCGACGTTTGACGTTGACGCGTTCCTCGCGCGCGAGCTCCGTGGTGACGCCGTGCTACTCACGCCGCCGCTCTGTGTGAGCCAGATCGAGAACGACAACTGGCCGCAGGTCGAGATCAACGAGCCGACGATTCAGGACCACGCTGTTGCGGCCGAGAAGCGCGAAGCCGAGCGCAGCAGCGCGCAGCGCGCCGACATGAGCGGCAGCAGCAGCAGTGCGCGTCGGCCGGCAGAAGACCGCGCAACGCGCAAAGCGTCGATCGACCTCACGCTCGACGCTGGCGACGCATGGGGCGACGACGGCGACCTCGACCTCGACGACTCGCTCACGCTCGACCACGCGTCGCTCGACGACGCGCTCGACATGGACTTTGGCGTGGGTGCTGGCAATGGCGACTCGGGCTTTGTTGCAGCACCGGCACCGGGCACGAGCCCTGCTGTCCAGTGGGTCCGCAACTCGTCGCTCGCAGCCGACCACGCAGCGGCCGGCTCGCTCACGACTGCGATGCAGCTGCTGCACCGGCAGATCGGCGTCGTGAACTTTGAACCGCTCAAGCCCGTGTTCCTCCAGGTGTTTGCTGGCGCATCGGCATCGGTCCCGACGCAGCCAAACTACCCATCGCTCCGCGCGTGGCTGCAGCGCAACGACGCGAATGCACCGGCGATCGCGATCGCGTTCCCGCAGCTCGTCGAGACGCTCAAGGAGGCGTACCGCGCGTTCACGGGCGCCAAGTTTGACGACGTCAAGCACCACTGCGAGAGCATTTTGTACGCGATTCCATTCCTTGCAGTCGCGACGAAAGACGAAGCCGAGAAAGTCAAGAGTCTGCTGAGTGTCTGCCGCGAGTACTTGCTCGCGTGTCGCGTCAAGTCCGAAGTCGCCAAGTTCCCGCTCGAGTCGGACCCAAAGCGCAACGTTGAGCTGAGTGCGTACTTTACGCACTGCGAGCTCCAGCCACCGCATCTCGTGCTGACGCTCAAGATCGCGATGACGAATGCGTTCAAGTCAAACAACTTCATCACCGCCGCGTCGTTCTGCCGCCGACTGCTCGATGTGCCGGAGGTCGCGACCCACCCGCGGCACGAGAAGCTCCGGCTCACAGCACGCAAAGTGCTCCAGAAAGCCGAGAAAGAGGCGCGGAACGAGCACCAGCTCGACTACCAGGACGCCAAACCGTTTGCGCTCTGCGCGCGGTCGTTCACGCCACTGTACCTCGGCGAGCGCGACGTGCGGTGCCCGTACTGCGCAGCGGCGTACCGCCCCGAGTTCACCGGCACGCTCTGCGACGTCTGCTGCATCTCGCGCATTGGCGACGAGACGATTGGGCTCGTTGTCACGGCCGCAAACAACTAGGTGCGTGTGTGTCGATCGATTGATCACGTTCCGTGGTTTGCAAGCGTCGTGCAAGTCGACAGACGGATCGATATGGCTTCGGTTTGTAGTTCGCAGACGTAGGAGAGCGAACAGTAGTGTGTACATGCAGAGAGATGACAATGCGCTAGACGACCAGGAAGTCATGGGCAACAGTCACCAACAACACGTGTATGTATGCGAGTGTCTATGTTGGTAGTGCGTGATGGTTCAGTCTACTGTTGCTGCTACTACGATGGGAGGGGATGATGGTTACTGTGATCAGTCGCTGTCGCTGTCGCTCGAGTCCGAGTCGAGCAGACTGAACGCGTTCACGGCTGGTTTCGACGGTGTGCGTCCAGAAGGGACTGTCGTAGTCGCTGCTGGTTCATCGTCGTCGTCGCTGCTGTCGTCGTCGCTATCGCTCTTGTCAGCATCAGCATCCTCCTCCTCGTCGTCGTTGTTGTGACTCTCGCCCTTTGTCTCCTCATCGTCATCGTCGTCACGCTGTCGCTGCCGCTGCTGGAACGCGCGGATCGTCGCGGGCGAGAAGTCCTTGCCCGTGTAGCTCGGCGGCAAAAAGAAGAGCGGGATGATGCCGTCGACCGTGTCGCGAATGAGCTCCGAGCCTGCGCGTTGGTGGTCGGGACGTCCACGGCGGTCCGTGCGGTACCCGCGCTTCTCGGCGTACGCCTCACAGATCGTCCACGGCGTCCAGTCCTGCGCAGTAGTAGTGTAGTAAGTACCACATGCCATCACCAGCAGCAGAGACTCGTCAGCATCACAACTCTCTCGCTCGCTATCTACTCGTCATCACGCAGCCAACGCACAATTTGCTCCTCAATGCCGTCAAAGAGCTGCGTGCGCGGCTTCAGGTCGAGCACTTGGTCGAGCGCGACGTTCTCGGCGAGGAACCGAATGGCCGAGTACGGCTCGCGGATCTGTTGGGACCGCACAAGAGCAGAGTGTATCGTCAGTACTACTGGCTACGAGTCTACTTATCCTCATACACACACATGGACGCCATCGCACCTGCGAGAACGGGTAGAGTCCGCAGAGCTCCTGGAGGTACTTGGGTACGTCTGCGAACGGAAAGACAAGTCCTGGACAGTCGCAGATGCAAATGTCGGGGTGGATCATGATCGTCTGCAGTCGCTTCGTGTGACCGGGCGTGTGCGAGACGCTCACGATCTTCTTGCCAGCAAGTGCGTTCAGGACGCTCGACTTGCCAACGTTCGGGTGCCCAATGAGTCCGATCGTGACCTTGGGGATGTTGCTGCTAAACACCTCGGCGATCGGCGTCGTCTCGGCCACGACAGCTGCCTGGAGCCGCACCTTGCGGTGGTTCTTCACGTCGAGGTGCTCCTCGTCGTCGCACCGCGCACACAAGAGGTACCCGCGCGCAACAGCTTCCGCCTCAGTGAGCGGCGCTGACTCTGTGTGTTGCGCAGCAGCAGCTGCTGTGCGACCCGACGCACACGAGAGGCATGCGACGACTGCGTCGTTGTACCCGCAGTGGTTGCACGCGTACACGTCGAGGCCGTTCGCGTCCTTGCGCGTCTGTGTCGCTGACGGCTTGGCGCTCGCTTTCTGCTTGCGCTTGGCGCGGCGTTTGCCCTTGCTCTCGCTCTTGTCGAGTCCAAGTGCTGCGACATCAGCCTCGAAGTCGACCTCGGACTCGAACGACGGCTGCTGAGTCGATGCTGCAGCTGCAACACTGTTGAGCTCCTCGGCAATGCGCTGAGCGACGTCGGCGTCGACTGCGCACGACTTGAGGATCTCGACCGCGCCGCGCACGGCCGACGCGTCGCCGACTTCGAGCTTCTTGCTCAGCACGCGGCGGCGCGCGCTCACGTCCGTATCGCCCTGTACGGCGGTCGAGCGCGACGAGAAGCAGACAAACTTACAGCGTGGAAAACGCTTGGCGAGGTACGTCTGCCAGAGCGCGACAGCGGCCGGCGGTACGAGATCGACTTTGTTCAGTACGACCGTCATGGGCTTCTTGAGCTCGGCCGTGACAAAGTCGTAGATCGACGGCGGAATGTGCAGCAGCGGGTTGCGAATGTCGGTCACGACAACGATCTGTGTGAGGGCGATAAGATGGCCAGCAGAGCGAGTTCGTGAGTGAGCGCGTACGACAGGTCAGATGGGTCGTCTCAGTCTCGGTCCAATCGATAGCCACGTACGTGCGTCGCGCGCTCCGAGACGCGCCAGAGCTCGCGCCAGACTTCGATGTTGTGCTCAAAGTGGTTCAGCTGCTCGTTCTCGTACTTGCGGTGGATCGCCGAGAGCCACGCGTCAAACATCATGCTCTCGTTGCCGTCGACTGCGTGTGTGTGTGTTTGAGTGAGCCATTGGTAAAACGAGAGAACATACGTACATCTACATAGTCAGCCATGCACACATACCTTTCTTCTTGGACATGGTGTAGCTCCACTTGGGCCGCTTGGGGTGGTCCAGCAGTGGGTCGCGAACGATCTCCTTGGCGAGCAGTGGCTGGTGGCGCCGCGACATATCGAGCGGCAGCTGACCTTCCATGAGGCGCAGCTGGATCTGCTCCTTCGTCTCCTTCACGAAGAAACTCGAGAGCTCTTTGCCGACAGCATCCTTGTTGTTCTTCCCGAGCGCAACCGTGAGCTTGAGCCGCGAGTTGATGTCTGGCGCCAGGTCCTTGTTGCGCTCAAAGAAGTCGGGCTCGTGCTTGAACGCGTCGACACCGACGGCGTCGTGCATCTCATCCTGCACGGCGCCAGCGATACCTGTAGCAGTGTCGGCAGCATGTTCGCTATCCGAGTGGTCTTCGTAGAACTCGGCGTACTCGGCGTGGCCGGTTGTGAGCTGCGCAGTCTCGTCCTTGCGGGTCGCAAGTCGCTGCTTGCGCGCACGTAGCTGCTGCTTCTTTTGCTTGCCGCTAAAGTTTGCAGTCGTTGACGTCTTGGCGCGTTCTTTGCGCTGCTCCTTGAGCAGGTCGAGCTCCTGTCGGCGCTTCTCCTGCAGCGCGGCCTCGCGCAGGTTTCGCTCCATGCTTGTCAAGAGCTGTTTGTCGTGACTGTGGCAAGTGTGTGTCAGTCCTGCGACCAACCAACTTTCCTGAATTTCAATCTCTAATTATGCAGAGAAGTACGATTCGGACTGACATCTCTTGAAATCAGTAGGTGAACTATAAAATCCATTTTCAATATAAGCATCAACACTCAAACTAAATGCGTATGTACTTGCAAAAACAATATAAGTGATGACAGGAACCTCAAAAATGAGCTTGTAGTTAATATCAGAACGCTTTGATCGTCCTTTTTGGTCCACCACTTGACAGGTGTCCACTTCAACACAGTCATCAGTGCGTCGTGTATGTACGTACGCAAATGGAACTCTCGCTCTCACTCGTTCGTTTTGACACGCATGCTCAACACGCAATACACAAGCGCCAGCTCGCTCTGCCATTATCTGCTCCACCCTTTGAGCACGCTAGTAGCTCATCTTCTGCGGCGCGGCGCACCACGGACAGTTGCCAAACTGCTTGACCCACTTGTTCCACGTCTCGCGGTCGGCAATCGCCTTGCACGTCGTGCAGTGCACCGTTGTCTTGGCGCCAACGGGAAAGCCCGTGATGATGCACGGCTCGCTCCTAGCTTTGCACTCGGCGCACTCGAGCGTGGCTTCGTAGATCATGGCTTTGCACTGACCGCATGCGCGCTCCGGCAGCTTCTCCTGCACTTGCTGGTCCATCGAGATCGTGAGGACCCAGTCGCGGATCTCCTCGCGCACGCTCTCGTCCAAGAGGAACTGCGCATCTGGAAGCGCAAACTCGAGCGGCGACGGGATGTCTGTGCCGAGGAAGTCCGTGTTGTCGAGGTTCCCGGCGTCGCCGTCGTCGATCGCTTCGCACAGGTCGAGATACCGATTGAAGAACACGAACGCAGGGCTGAACCACTGCTTCTGCCGCGCGGCCGCGCCGGCGAGGAAGAACATCTTGTCGGCCGGCAGCAGGCCGATGAACCGCAATAGCGACATGCTGATCTTTGCAGCAACGTCGTCGAGACCGGCAGCTGCGGCCTGTGCTTTCACGACAAAGAAGTGCGTCACGAGCAACAGCTGCTCAAACGTGTGCGTGTCGGTCGGCGGCCGGTCCTTGCTGCTGCGGAGCTCCTTCACGAGCTTGCGCAAGCACTTGACGAGCTCGACGAGCGCGGTCTGGTGCGTGCTCGTACTCTCGACGGCTTGGCTGCAGCCGAGGCTCTTGCGCACGACAGTCTCGACGAGCGCGAGTGCCGCTGGGTCGAGCGGGATGCCGTACTCGACGAGCGTCTTGATCGCCGTGTCAGCCTCGTCGAGCTCACAGAGCCGCGCGCAGCGCATCACGAGGTACTTGGCGAGCGTCGCGGCGCCGTGCTTGGCTGCCGACGACAGCACTTTGTCCCACTCGCCGCGCTGGATCCAGGCGTCGAGCGCGCTACTGCCGCCCTTTGCGTCGTCCTCGATCGTACCGCCAGCAGTCGCACTTGCAGCAGCGAGCTTGGACTCTTTGCGCTCGGCCGCGTACTGCTGAAGCTTGGCTTCTTGCGCCGACGGCGTGTACCCGGCCGTAGCAGCTGACGACGACAGCGTCAGCTTGGCTTCTGCAGGCGCAGCGTGCTGCTGTTGCGACTGCGCACTACTGCCGCCAAACGCACTCGCTTGTTGTGCGCGCTCGAGGCGTGGCAGCAGCTCGGGCGCGTGCTGCTCGCAGAGCGTCTGCGCGGCGGCCCAGTTGTTCACGCGGAGGTAGCAGTCGAGCGCTTCGTTCATCTTGTCGATCGACGCAAAGTACGCCGCCGCGGCATCGAAGCGCGACATCCCAAGCAACCGCGACGCGATCTCTTCGACGATCGACTTGTACCGCGCACGGTCGTACTTGGCGCAGAGCTCAGCTGCTTGCGCCCAGAGCGCTTCGATCTCGTCGGGGTCCTCGAGCTGGTCCGTCGAGATCGCGAGGTACGCGTCGATCGCCTGGACGTACTGCTGCGACGCGACCCAGAGCTCGCACGCGTCCATGAGCTCCTCCTTGCGCTTCGGCCCGCCTGCAAAGATTGCGCGCTGGTGCGCCATGTTCACCTCCATGAGCTTGTGCGGCAAGTGGCGCTTGGCGATCCGCACCGCGTCGTGCCAGAGCGCGGCTTCGAGGTACGCGGCAAGCGCGAGCTCGGGCTTGCCGGCACTAAGGAAGAAGCCCTCGGCGCGCTGGTACTCCTTGCGCTCAATCCAGAGCCGCGCTTGGGCTATGAACACGTCCGAGACCGATGCCGGGTCGGCGCTCTCGGCCACGCGCATCGCGTTCTGCCAGTCCTGCTGGTGGATGTACATGTCGAGCGCTTCGCGGGGCTTGCCGGCCTTGATGAACTCGTCCTCGGCGTCCTTGAAGCGCTCCTCATCCTCGAGCACGAGCGCGTGCTTGAGGTGCACTTCCGGCAGCTTCTTCGGCGCGCAGCTCTTCGCGAGCTCGAACGCGTGCTCGAACGCGCCGCTCTCAATCGCGTAGTCGATCGCAGGCTCGACGAGCCCGAGACGCGCAAGCAACTTCGCACCCTGCTCGCCGCCGAGGTCCATCGCCCACGCGTACGCGACGCGCTTCGACGCGTTGATGCCGCCGTGGAACTTGGACACACGGATCGCTTCGTCCCACATGTCGTTCGACCGGTACATGTTGACCGCGGCTTGCCAGTCGCCGGCTTCGACAAAGTGGTGCTCGGCGTCTTTGTAGCTCCCGGCGTACTCGAGCTGCTGCGCGAGGTACACGTGCGTCTCTTTCAGCAGCTCCTTGCGGTACTTGGTCACGAGACGGATCATCTGCTCGTAGTTCTTCTGGTTCTTGTACATGTTGATCGCCAAGTCGGGCTCGTTCACGGTCAAGAAGAGCTTCTCGGCCTCTTTGAACTTGCCGGCGCGCTCCATGCGATGCGCCTGCTCGACATACAGTCGCTCGGTCTCGTACTTGTCGAGGTGGTTCAGCGCGACTTGGTACGCGGCGTCCCACTTGTTCGCGCGCGTGTACATTTCGACCGCGTCGCGCGCCGCGTCGGCTTTGATGAAGCACCGCTCGGCCGATTCGTACTGCTGCGCGTCCTGGTAGTGCCGCGCAAGTCGGCGGTAGTACGGCAGCGACACGTCGTCGTCAAGCGTCTCAACGAGCTGTCCGGCTTTTGCCCACTGGCGCGAGTTGAGCGCGGCCTCCACGGCTTTCGTCGGGACGTTGCCTTCAATGTAGTGGTTGATCGCCATGTCCATCTGCTTCTGCGAGACGAGGTAGTCGCCCCACGCCTCTTCGAGGCGCATGACCTTGTCGGGAAAGTGCTTGCGCGAGAGCTCGACGGCTTTGCGGAACGCGTTCGCTTTGATGAACGCTGCGAGCGCACGGCTCTCCTGCTCCATCTTCTCAAACTGGTCGCCCGCTTTCTCAAACATCCCAGCTGCGTACAGCGCCTCAGCGACCGTCTCTAGCAGCTGCTTGTGCTCGCGGCCAATGTTGCGCTGTCCCAGGAGCTGCGCGGCCTTCGCTGGCAGTCCGCCTTTGAGGAACAGACTCACGGCGCTCGCAAAGTCGCCCTCCTTCACCTTGAGCGCGGCTGCTTTCTCCTCCTGTCGCGACGTCACGAGGTAGTCGTAGTAGCTCCGCTTCATCTGCTCGCAACCGCTGTGCCCCTTGGCCTCGGCGACGCGGATCGCGTCCTCCCACTTGTGCAAGTGCTGGTACATCTCGATCGCTTCGTCGAGCTGACCCTGTGACAGCAAGATGTGCTCGGCGCTGCGGTAGTCGTTCTTGAGCACCGCGAGGCGCGCACGCACTTTCCAGTGCACGATGCCGTCGTCGAGCTTCGCGCGCTCGAGCCAGTCGATCTTGTTGAGGCGACGGAGGTACCGCGACCGTGCAACGTCGCCGAGTGCAGCCGCACAGCGTTCAGCAATGCGGTGGTCGTTCTGCGCGAGCGCTTCGTCACATAGCTGGCTCCACATCGCTTCGGTCTCGGGCGTGAGTTCGAGCGGCTCGAGGATCGTCATGGCGGCCACGAGCTGCATGTCGTCGATCGCCGTGCCGAACGCAATGAGCGACTCGTCGAGCTGGTACGACGCCGTGTGCATGCCTTCGTCAACGATCACTTCTGTGCGGCCATTGCCGCGCTCGATCTGCTCGACGTCGCCTTTGATCTGGTAGATCGTCGCTTTGTCCGGCGCGCGGATGTTGTACCAGACCGAGAGGTTTGACCGATTCTGCGCCACGACGACGTCCGAGTCGGGCACCCACTGGACGTAGTTGCAGTAGTTGAGCAATGTGCTCCGACGTTGCGCCTCGAGCTCAAAGAGCTGGAGCTGTCGGCGCTTGTCGCGAAAGAGCAAGAGCGTCCCGCGCGCATTGAGCTCGAGCCAGTCGATGCGCGCATCGTGGTCGATCGTCGTCGTCGCCTGCGTGTGCAGGTCCTTGATCGCGATCGTCTGGAGGTCGAGCAAGTACGCGACTTTCTTGTTCTCCGTAGTCTCAGGGCCACCGAGTGTACGCGGCTGCTGCTGACTCGCACTGCCACTGTCGGCCGCGCGCTCGTTGATGCGCACGCTGAGCAAGTGCGTACTGAGGTGTTCGGTGCGCACCGAGCCGAGGACGTCGTTCTGGCCGTACTCGATGAGCGAGAGCTCACCGGCTTGGTACACGATGCATGCGCTCTCGTTCTCAAACATGTACTTCTCGGATCCCGTGCTCTGCCACTGCACTTCGCTGATCTTGGCTGTATCGAGGTCGCCTACGAGCAGCGTGTTCGACGTGTTCCCGACGAGGAAGCGGTCCTGAAAGACGTTGATCTTTGTGATCTCGCACCCAAACGTCGACCGCACGACGACGCGCGCGCCGGTCGAGAGGCGCTTGACGATCACTTGGCTCAGTGACACGTACGTGAACTCAAACTTGCCCTTGTAGCGGTACCGCCGCACGCACGCGTCGTACAGGTCGAGCGCACCGCAGACGCTGCCGACTGCGAGGCGACTGCCGTCGCACTTCCACGCCAGTGCTGTGACCGAGTAGAGGTTCTCGATCGTCTTGACGCCAACGAGGTCCCACGACTCGGTCTTGAGTTGGAAGCTGTACGTGTAGAACGAGCTAAAGTTGCCGACAACGACCGAGTCGCCCGTCGGGTTGAACACGCAGCATGTGAACTCGCCGCAGTTGTCGTCGCTCGTGTAGTCGAACATCCGCATGACGCCGCCGTCCTTGTCATAGAACGAGACCTTGCGGTCGTTCCCGGCCGCGACGATGCTCTCGCCCCACGCAAGCGCGTACGGCACGCACGAGTGCACTGCGATCTTCGTGTGCGTCGGGCCGCCGTTGACGTCGTCAAAGACGAAGCGGTAGATCGAGCCGTCGTAGTGCGCCGAGAGGATCGCGGTGCCCTCCGGGTTCGCACATACGGCCGAGACGTACGAGCCCGAGGCGTAGAGCGTCGCAGGCTTGTTGCTCCGGAGCTGCCCGATCTTGACTTTGCCGTCCGCGAGCCCAAACACGATTTCGTTCGGGTGCGTGTTGGGCCACGCGAGCGACGTGATCGACGCGCTCTGCGGGAACTTGTTGCAGATGCTCTTCTTGTCGCCCCAGTCGAGGCCGATCTTGTAGATGAACACGATGTTGTCGCTCTGCGCGACTGCGAGCTTGGACGAGTCGGGCGAGAACTCGAGAGCGCGCACGACGTAGTTCTTCTCGCCCTTGTCGGCTGGCTTGGTCGAGAACTTGTCCTTGCGCTCGCCAGTCTGCGCGTCAAACATGTGCACGACGCGGTCGACTGTGACGACAGCAAGGCGTCGATTGTTCGGCGACCACGCGATCGCTGTCACTTTGCACATGCCCTCGGTCGCCTGCAGCAGCGACGTGAGGTGTCGCAGCTGCATCGCGCTGTTGGTGCGTTAGATGGCGACGCACAGGCAGTAGCAGTAGCGAGGAAGCAATGATGATCGTGGCGACGCGATACGAACTGCTCGACGCGTCAGCTCTCTAACTGCTTGCGTTTTTGCGTCGGCGGTGAACTGTGAGGTCGTGTGGCAAAGCGTCGCGCCGCCGCTTCGTGCGGATGGCGACGTTTCGGTCGTTGACCACTTTGTATTGATGCGTGTAGCAATGTTGCTACATTCTTTGATCCGAGATGTGAGCCGTTATACTGCACGACACCAACGCGTTGCCTGCACATGACTCGACATCGTTGCGCTACACTGCGTGAGCGCATCGAGCCGCAAATGCGCAGCGTGATAGAGCCTGCGGGACAACAGCGCCGTGAGGGCACGTCGATGCGTTACGATGCGATGCAGTGCACTTATGTTGCGCCACGCGAGGCCAAATCAGCGTGTACCACGCTATATTCGCCACTATATAATTGAACAATCTAACGTCATACATAAAACATCAAGAAGCATTATCTGTCGCAAAGTAAGCAGTATTATAGCCTTGTTAAGTTTATGATGACATGCAACTTCAGGATGAACAGCTTTTCTTTGTACAAGATACATAGCAATCGGGTATAGTATCGCTAATCACTGACTGCAGAATGTACTGACGACAATTTGATTAGTAGATGAATTTGTTTGTTGCTGTCATGCAGCCCCAACACACATGTGGCAGCTGCGTTTCAAGATTACAATCTGTATGCTGACCTGTACGGCTGTCCATTTGGTCCATCGCGGAGCGCGCTCAGTGTAGCTACACGCCGCTGTTTCACTACTTCCTTCCCAAGAAGCTGTGGACGAGGATTGCAAATGGAGTCAAATCACTATCACCGGCAGCAAATCCTAACTCGCACACGTCCAAGATATATGAAAAGGAGCGACAGAGCAGCAGCCAACGACGTTTCATACAGCGCAAACTCTGATAAGTTGCTTCATAGCATTGACAGGATTGCCTCGACCGCGCTTTAACGGTGCGGTCGGTGATCAAATTAGTGCAAACGATGTTTGATGTGTCTACAAGCTACAAACATCCCTATAGTTATTCTCCCAATAATAGGGCCACGTCAAACTCCAACACGGTCGACATGTGGATGCGTGATTAATTGAGAACTAAGACAATAGACAAGATAGTATATGATTCATCAAGCATTAATTATATTAATGACAAAAAATTTGCAGGTTGAGTCACAATTGATCAAAAACACAGCGCAACAAAAACAAAATTATGTTTTATTCGACTGTGAGATGAAAATACATTTAGTGCACACAATTATGTCGCAATTGTGAAGGTTATATTTATTATGACGAACCCAGACTCGATTATGCGGTAAGATCGACTTTTGAATAACAATTGTACGGTCAAATAGGGTAAGTGCAAACATATTGAATTGGTTATAGTGTGCCTCTGTCAGATAATAGAGTCAGGGCTCAAGCTCGCTGGACGCATTGGAGTGCACAAATATCGTCTTATTCAAGCAACAAATATTTATTTGCGGTCTGTATTGCTAATGCTCAGCGTATCGTGGTCGAAGACATATGGCGATTATAGCTATGATACATATCCGGACTCCTCACTTGTCAATATGCGAGCGACGCCTAATCGCATGCGCGCATTGAATTTATAGAATCTGGCAGTCTTGTCACTCGATATAAAATCACTTCGTGATCGAGATTGTCGCGATACAGTGACTTTGCATATTCCAAATTTCAAACATTACCATCACAAGCGATGCGCACAACCATCAATTACACTATTGAGCGCCAACAAATACGCAGGGCTTACGCTCTTAATGTCCGGCATTGACTCTGCATACACAGCACATATACTTATGATAGCAGATAATGACATTTTGCACACAAGGACCACCGATCCACGACCTTGGATTACACTATTAATAATTAATTAATTGAGGCAGTACACAGCACGTACCTACACTCAACGAAACACGACTGCTAAGCATAGAAAGCACAGCACGCATCGACTGACCGCAGATGTGTTGGCTGTGATATGCTTGACCAACCTCGGGTATGCATCTTTCGAAACTTTATTCGCCAGCTCTTTCTGGGCACTTTGGTTGTCGACATCGTTGCTGGCTTCGTCGACGCTGATGGCATGACAGAGTCGTCGTTGTTTGGCGTCCAGGGCTTAGTGTTTGCGTTGTTTTGTCGTTTGGTTTGCTGATTAAAGTTCATGTTGATAAGAGAGTGTTTCAGTATGTGGCTCGTCGTCTTCATATGATCAACTATCACACTTCATAATTCGGCGACTGATAAGTATTTCGCCGTCTTTTTGTTTTATATGTTGTGATTATGGAACTGTGCACTGTATAAACCAGTTGGATTGCGTATTAGAGATGATGTGTTGATCCGTATTGTAGGCTGTATTCTAAAGTTGCATCGTCCTTCTAAACTGACCGGGTGGAATTTAGGGATAATTTTAGTATTTACTTGTGTGATGTATAAAATACGAGCAAATGCATTTTACGGAATCTAAGAAAACATATATTGACAAAAGTACATTTTGTTTTTTGATGACATTGGACTTTTTGTCACTACAATTCTGGCGATACGTGTGAGTGTTGCTGTCGTGCTGTATGTGCCTGAATGAACTGCATGTATGCATCACTACCCGCTCTGTGCACATGACGAGATGTCTTCCATTCGACTTGCGCATAAACACCTAATACACTCACGCACTCGTTGTGACGCAGACGTTTTTCACGCACGCACACTCAG
Organism: Globisporangium echinulatum; assembly: GCA_023336405.1. NCBI lineage: Eukaryota > Oomycota > Peronosporomycetes > Pythiales > Pythiaceae > Globisporangium > Globisporangium echinulatum. The sequence continues at coordinate 54,559 of JAADWX010000017.1, read as the reverse complement.
CACACTCTCACGCGATGGACGCAAACGAGCAGACGCCGAACGCAGCTGCAGCAGTGATGCCGCAGCAGTTCCAGCAGCAGCTCGCAGCCATGGCGGCGGATCCGCAAGCGGTGCAGCAGTACGCGCTCTTTCAGGCGCAGCAGCAGCAAATGCTCCAGCAAATGGTGCGCGTTGCGGCGCACCTTGCTGTCACTTTGCGCGTCGTGCTGTTGTTGCGTGCTCTCTCTCTCTGCCATCACGATCACTAACCGCACGACATGATGTGCATGCTGCATGCTGCCTCGGCACGAACGCATGGATGACTGAACGCACTCCACCATATCGTACGTCTGTATGTAGGCAGCTTCACGCACTGTACACGCACATGTACATGCGAGCTACTTGCCTATCTACTTGCGACTGACGCACACACACACAAACATATGCATCCGCGATCGAACCGCTCAACAGCAACAGCAGCCGCAGAACGAGCAGCTCCGCGCGATGCTCAGCAGCAACTTGCTCATGATGCCGCACTTGATGGTGCGTGCTACTATCGCGACCCCCACTCGCTGCACTACGCTATACATTGAGGTGTTCACACACACGCACTCTGGTTGTCAATGACGCACACTACAGATGAACCCAGCAATGTTTTCGCACATGGCAGCAGGAGCAGCAACAACAATGCAGCCGCCACCACCACCACCGTCATCGTCCGACCCACCAGCAGCAGCAACGACCGAGACGCCGACCGACGAAGAGCCCGTGTACGTGAACGCCAAGCAGTACCACCGCATCATGGTGCGTCGGCAGCAGCGCGCCAAGCTCGAAGCGAAGCTTGGGAACGTGCGGCAGCGCAAAGCGTACCTGCACGACTCGCGGCACCAGCACGCAATGCGTCGACCGCGCGGACCTGGCGGCCGCTTCCTCACGCGCAACGAGATCGAGGGGCTCAAGAACGGCTCGATGCGCTTCGAGGACCTGCCGCTCAAGGCCGCCAAGTGACGTAGCAGTCGCGCTAAATGTAACCACGGTGGCGTCGTCGGCGGCACTGCTTGTCTGTCGGCGACTACTGAGCTGCTTAGCCACTGGACAATGATGTATGGGACACTCGGTCGCGCTTCGTGCATGGTCGTTGATTGCTACGAAGTACGAAAAGGAGGCTCCTGCTTCCACACAGCCATATAGTCACCCAATGCGCATGGGTGCTGCTAACTCGGTTACACAGTGTGCAGGAGCCATACACACACATACTATAGCACGCGCTCAGAGCTTGCTCGCCGGCTGCACTGACACGCCGCCATGCGCTGTGTCTGCGTCGCTGCCTTGGCGCGCAGCAGCTGCGACTGCGTGCTTGACGAACCGAAAGTCGTCGCCCGGCAGCAGCAACACGTGCGTCGTCTCTTCGGCCTTGACGGTATATGGTACGGGCTCGCGGTTCAGGATCTCCTTGCCGCCGAGCATCGCGCCGTCCGTGACCGAGTACGGATGCGCCGAGTGCACGCGCACGCGGCCCGAGCTGATAGATGCCATACATACACACATGCCATTCGAGCGAGCCACAGCAGCGTCAGTAACGACACTGCCGGTACCTAGTACGCGCAGCACATAGACAGAAGCGCACCTGATGATGTACACGGCAGTCGAGAGCTTCCCGCGCGTGCAGAGCGCTTCGCCGCGCTGGTACACGCACGCAAACAGCGGGACGTTGCGCTTGTCTTTCAGGCTCTCGATCTCTACGCAACGTGCAGAACAGGAACGTACACACACACACAGACACCTAAAGTGAGTCGAGTGACTGACGATACGTCTATACAGCAGTACAGCGCTGACGGTGTTGGCCGTGGTGTGCAGACTGCGCGTCCATATGCACGACGCAGGTCGCCAACTAGAACGTACCGTCGACCAAGTCGTTTGCGTCGTGCAGCACGAGCCGCGCAACCGCCGGCGACACAGCAACGAGCGCATTGCGCTTGTACGACACGGACGTGACGTCGATCGACGTCATGACGTAGCGGTAGTTGATCATCATCGAGTGCGCAGTCGCGAGCGCCTGGGGCGAGCAGTCGGCGAGGAAGTTGATCTGCTCGACCTGCGCGCCGTTCTGGAGATGAAAGTTCGCGACCGGGTTCAGGAGCTTCTCGCCCTTGCGCTCAAACAGAATGTACCGCGCACACGCCGCCGTGAGCACTGCACGCACAGCGTCGACAAACGCGGCGTCGACGTGCCAGTCGCGAGCGCGCAAGCGCTTGAGGAGCCACTTCGTGAGTGCCGATGGCTTGCTGCTGCAGAACTTTGCGGCAAGCTGCACGCGCTGTGCGGGCGTAAACAGCTTGCGCGCATCCAATGGACTCGCAAGCGCTTTGCTGAGCCACGCTGCAAAGCCTGGGACCGGCGAGAGCGTCGCGGCCGTGTGGCACATTGGAAACTGCTGCGTCATGCGCTCGATCGTGAGGAAGAGCAAGTGGCTCGCAATGTTGAGACCGCGCAGTCCGCCGTTTGCGTTTGAGATCGAGTAAAACACAATGTGCGACGGCGGCGTCGCGAGCACAGTGTCGCTGTCCAAGATCGGGTCGACGCGGTCGCACAGGTGGTCCGACACGACGACGTGCACAAACACGAGCGGTGCAGTCGGCATATTGGCATGGAACAGCCCAAAGCAGAACCGGTTTGAGCCTCCAAGCCGACGCTGCAGGTCCGACCAGCCGCGGAACGCATGGACGCGCTCGTGCTTGAGCACAAACGCTGCAAGCTTGTCGCTTACAAGATCGATGCGGCGGAAGCGCATGCCGGCCTGCGTCGCAAACAGGTCGCGCATGACCGTGTCGAGAAAGTCGAGCGCTTGGAGACTCGCGCGTGGGAGCTGCTTCTCGTACTTGGCGACGAGTCGCGCGAGGTCGACGCGGAGCTTGAGTAAGAACTTGGGTCCCGGTGGGATCGACCCAACGATGAGGAAGAACTGCTCAGTGAGCGGCACGAGCCCGCGCTTGATGCTCTTTGAGATCGTCGGGTCGTTCTTGCGGCTAAAGCCGAGCACAGCGGCCATGACGTTCAGCACGAGGTTCGACCGCGGGATCGGTGGGAGCGTATGGACCATCTGCGACAGGTCCTGGATGCCGAGATCGACTGCGAGTGCGAGCACGAGCTCGAGCTTCTGTGCTTCGGTAAAGTACTTGTAGTCCTCACAGAGCTGCAGTGCAAACTCGCGCCGGCGCTTCAGACCGATCACAAAGCCGTCGCTCACGTCGCCGTCGAGGATTTGCTGCGAGTGTGTGTGAATGTGAACGAGTTGCGTCCGTTAGTCAGTCAGACAGTCTCTCTGATGGGCGACCACATGCAGATGTGATGCATGTACAGACACACACGCAAGTACGTACATCGACGCGTTTTGTGAACTCGTCGCGGTTGAATGACGCAATAATCGTCGGGTCGGCGTCACGCAATGCGCGCTGCTTGGTCTTGAGCGTGTGGCGCTCGAGCTGCGCGCGCACCCATTCGTCGTCGCCCTGAAACGCTAGTGCAGCAGTCATCGGCGCCATCGAAGCACCTTCTGTCAAAGTGGGCGCCGCAGTGCCAGCAGCAGCAGCAGCGCTGTCGCCGGCACCATCGCTCGAACCGTGTGCAGCCGTCGACATGTCTGCACGCACACGCTTCTTGACGATATCGAAGTGGCAAGCAGAGTGAAGTTGCTCACGCCTGCAAGTTGAGCAAACAAGTGTGGCAGAAAAAGACAGCCGTTTGCTAAGTGTGATAAAACAAAGGTATCGAAAAACAAAACACAAAAAAACAAAACACATGCAAATGCAAAAAACAAATGCTTTACAAGCAAAGCAAAAAGCAAAATGCAAAATACAAAAAGCAATGCTTAGACAAAACGCAAAAAAGCAAAAGCAAAAGCAAAAAGCAAAAAGCGTGCTCAACAAAGCAAGGTTGACCAATCTCGTCTCCACCACTGCAGCACACAAGACTCGTGCGATGGCAGAGCGCAAGGGCATCTACTTTGGCACGATCAGCGCCGCGAGCGTGGGCGAGCTCGTGCCCGCAAGTGTACGACGCGAGGCCGGCTCGACCAGCAACAGCGCACTCGATGCTGCCGTGCGTGCAGGCAACGTGAATATCTCAGACAACGTCGAGAAAGAGGTGCTGCAGCTCTCAGAGAGCAGTCGCGCAGCACAGGAGAAGCATGCGCAGCTGCTGCGGCGCATCGAAGCCGAGAAGCGTGCACGCAACATCTCGGTGCCCACGAGCATCGATGAAATCGTACTGCGCCTGCGGCAGCTGCACGAGCCGATCACGCTCTTTGGCGAGCGACCTGCTGACCGGCGTGAGCGGCTGCGCGAGATCCTCTCGCGACTCGAGCTCGAAGCCGAGGAGACGGGCTTTGTGCACCAAGTGCTGCGCGACATCCAGCAACAAGGCGGCCGACCGATCGAAGCGCACTTTACGAGCGCTGGCGTCGCGTCCGCTGTCGACGCTGCAGGCGCTGCAGACGGCAGCGCCACGCCGCAGATGCAGGAGGACCAACTGTTCTACATCCCAATCAAGAACGACGCGCTCACGCAAGCGCGCGCCGCGATCTTTGAGCGCGCAGCTGCACGCACAAGCGAGCGATTACAGCAGCAGCGTATCGAGCGAGCAGCAGCACCAGACGACGCGGTGCGCGTCACTGCCGACCGCCACGCAGCCGAGCTGTACGCGACTGCGCACAAGATGATCAACGTGCTGAGCCAGAATGGCGACGTGCGGCCGATCTCGAGCGTCCAGTTTGCAGCCGACGGCGCGCACGTTGCAACTGGTTCGTGGAGCGGCCTCGTCAAGGTCTGGGACGCGACCACGGCAGCTGAGACGACCGTGTTTCGCGGCCACAGCGACCGCATCACGGGCGTCGCGTGGCATCCGACACGTGCGTTCCGCACCATGTCGGACGAGTCGGACGCCGTGTGTCTCTGCAGCGGGTCGGCCGACAATACAGCGCGGCTATGGTCGGCTGCGCGATCGGAGCCGCTTGCTGTGCTCGCTGGCCACCGCGCACGCCTTGGAAAAGTCGCGTTCCATCCCTCGGGCGACTACGTCGGCACGACATCCTTTGACCACACGTGGCGACTCTGGGACGTCGCAACCGCCCAGGAGCTGCTCTTGCAGGAAGGGCACTACAACGCAGTCTATGCACTCGCGTTCCAGCGCGACGGCGCACTTGCTGCAACTGGCGACCTTGCAGGCATCGGTCGTGTGTGGGACCTCCGGTCCGGCAAAGCGATCGTGCCGCTCCAGGGCCACTCGAAGCAGATCCTGTCGATGAGCTTTTCAACGAACGGGTACGAGCTCGCAACTGGCAGTGACGACCGGAGTGTCCGGATCTGGGACCTGCGCCAGCGCAAATGCTCGTACACGATCCCCGCGCACAGCAGCCTCGTGTCGGACGTCAAGTTCTCGCCGGGCTCGAGCGAGCTGCTATTGAGCGCGTCGTACGACGCAACGATCAAGCTCTGGCGCACGCGCGACTGGACGCTCGTTGCAACGCTCAAGGGCCACGACGGCAAAGTCATGGGTGCCGACTTTGCACCGGACGAGACGCACGTCGTGTCCTGTGGCTTTGACCGCACGTTCAAGCTCTGGGCGCACGAGCGCGAGTTCTGAGGACCGTGGACGTGCCGATTTGTTGCGGCTAGTGCTACGACGACGGCAATGGCAGCCGCACGACTGGAGCTAGCGCCATTCGACTCGGTCGACTGATAACGAATACAACGGGTATGCAAATTCTGGTATACGCATGTGGTATACACGCATGTACTCACTCACATACGCTTGGGTCACACATAGTACCGTCCACGCAGTGGTCACGCTCACACACATAGTGTCATCACGCTGCGTCTGCGTTGTCGAGACCTGCTGGTGGCCACTGCAGCTCCGATACAGCACACGCTGGCAACGCGTTCGCTGCCGTGAGGCTCCGCACGATCTCGCGCGCTGGCGTCGCCGAGTTGCGCGGGCAGCTGCCGCAGTAGTGGAGCCCGACGACGCTCTTGTCGGCGGTTGCAATCACAGGCGCACCGGACGACCCGCCCTGCGTGTCGAGCTGGTACCCGATGCTGTCGCTCCGCGCATTGCAACTCGACTCCGTGAGCGACTCGATACTGCCGTAGCTCGCTGCGCACTTGAGCGCAATGCGCTTGCCGCAGCCGGCAGGGTGCTGTGGGATGAAGATCTGCTCGTCGCGCTCGGCGTCGCCTGCGCGCAGACTTAGGAAACCGTAGTCCGCGACGATCGCTTGCAGCTGCGCTGGTGAGAGACGCGGCAGGAGCAGCGCGTAGTCGAGCTCGGTCTCGGGCGAGAACGCGACGATCTGCGCACTTGCTGCAACGACACGGCCGGGACAGAGCGTCGGCGAGTTGCACGGCTGTGCGCAGCTCGCGCCCTGCGCCATGAACTCGATCGACGTCGCGTCCGCTTCGCTCGCCTGCGAGACGCAGTGGTGGTTTGTCAGCACGTGGCCTTCGCAGCCGAGCAGCCACCCGGTGCAAAAGATCGCACCGAGCGGCTTCTGGATCAGCAAGCGAGCTACTGGCCGTGCGGCTTCGACGACATCTGGGTCGAACGCGAAGCACGCTGCATCTGTAGACGTCGCGCCGCTTGTAGTGCACGCCGCCTCTGCGACGTTGTCGGCAGCAGCTTTTGCTTTTGGAGTTTGTATACCAGCGACTGGTGTTGCGAAGCGGTACTCGTCGATGTGGATGCCAAAGCAATCGGAGACTACGTCGTGATCGCTGAGAGCTGTCGGGGTATCGCGTTGCGCAGCTGCTGTTCCGGTGGCGACAGCAGTAGTGATGTTCGTCGTGTATTTGATCTCAATGTCGTTTGCGTACAGCAGAGGTGTGAAGAACTCGTGTGCTGGGATCGACGTGTAGTTGTACGTCTGCAGTGCACGCGCATGTGTGTGTCGGTGGTCGTGTGTGATCGTCGTTTGTGCTGCAGTCGTCTTGCTCACATCAAGGATCTCGATCGAAGCGCTCGGGTCGAGATTGACGAACGCAAAGTGGAGCACGAGGAAGTGCGCGTTCGGACGATGCACGTGGAACGAAGCGTTCGTGTTGGGCCGGTGCACATCGTGTTTCGTGCAGCCTGCAGCAAAGTTGACAGCTTGTGCGTGCGTGGCCAGTCGATCGTCGGCAGTGCTTGCGAGGTCGAGTGCGAGTGTGCTAGTGTCGAAAAGCGACAGTAGGAGCAGTAGGAGTACGAGAAGCACGCTTGTCGAGTCGAAGTGTCGATGTGGCATTGCGAACAGAAGTTGCGAAGCGTGTCGTGCACGTGTATCTGCGTATGGTCTGTGTGAGCATGTCGCGACATGGCTCCGTTTCGATTTGTGTTATTGCGTCGCTTCAAGGTGTCATGATGTTGTCACGCAAACGTGTCGCTTCACGACAACGCATAAAATGTACGAGTTGTGCGCGAGGCTGCACTGCAACAAGTACATAATGCAGGTTGCTTGCTGTGGCACAAGTTGGCTTAAACTCAATGAGTAAGGAAACTAGCGCTCTACCTGACACGTAGAGCAGCCGTATGGGCTCAGCTGCCCATCGGTTTCGATTTTTGCGCGGTCGAAAGGAATGGCCCAATGGCTGTCAACTGCGCAGTGTCTGCGAGCGATCGGCGCTCGTACTTTAAAGCGTCGGTCGCGAACAGCGCTGCAATTTCTGACAACATGGGGCTGGTCCCCGCCGTTTCGATCAAGTACGAACGTACCGTCTACAGTCGATCAAGTGCGACCTGGAATACAGCACTATCAGTTTGTACGTACAGCTTCGACCTGCATCTACGCAACAGCAATTCACAGAAGCAGCACTTCAAAGCAGATCGTTGCAGCATGGTGCGTCGTCATATGCGAGCGTTGCGTGGAGCACTCGTGCTGCACTGGAGCACTCGTACGTGTGCTAGCTACACACTCACTTTCACCTACGATACATGCCATTTCATTGACGACTCGCTAGACGCACGCTTCACCGCCGCCCAAATGGCAAAAAGTGCTCTACACCTCGCAGCCATTCGCGGACAACTACGTCCCCGACACCTTCCTCGAGCAAATGAAGACCAACGGTGCTGCACTGCGCTGCTTTTTTGCTATGTAGCGATGTGACTTTACATAACGCAACACCAAAGACTTACACTGTGTTGCTACATGTATGTGATCAATCCTGTACGCTTACCAGCGAATGTGAAAGAGCACGACTACTGGGGCATGGTGCGCTCGTCAGCAGCGATCACACAGCAGATCTGCGCGGTCCTCATCTTCTTTGTACGTTTGCTCACCCATGCACTCGAGTCGCTAGCAACGCGATACTCACAAACGCTCATGTCGCTTGTGTATCGGATCAGTCGGTGTTTGAGTTCATTCGGCAAGACGTCGTGTCGGTCGCGCTGCTCGGCTCGATCGACGTCGTCCTCGCAGTCGCCGGCTACATGCTCTTGCGTTTTCGCTTCCACAACACACTGCGTACGTCTGCGTTACGGCTCTGCGTATACAGATCGCAAGTGATGCACCGACTCACGCACTACTGTCGTACTTACAGTCGCAATGGACGCACTGAGCTCGAGTCTACTCTTCTGCGCAACGCTCTCGATCCTCTCGCCGGTACTCCGGACGCTCACAAAGTCGTACGCCGACGACACGATCTCGGTGCTTGCGTCGTGTCTTGCGTTCCTCCACGTCGTGAGCCACGACTACAACTACGTGAACGCCGGCATTGGCCGGTGCGTCCGTTACACCGCAATGGCAGCGCCATGTTGGTGGTCTATCACACTCGGCGTCACTGTGTACGCAGGACTAACTGCGATCTACTGTGGACGTGACTGTTGGACAAACCAGGTTCAGCGGTACGATCTCGCTCAATGCTGCAATGTTCACGGCTGTGCTGCTCGGTTCGCGTCTGCAGTCGAACGAGCACGTGTTTGCATTCATCTTGCTCGCAATCGAGATCTTTGCGCTCTTCCCAATCTTCCAGCGCGAGGTCAAGGTACAGACAGCTGTATACATGTCGTCGTGGTGGTCAGACATGTGATGTGGTGTTGCGAGCGGTTGGTACCAACTGACATTGTCTTTGTTATCACTTGCAGCGCAACTCGGAGCGTGCACACCTCGTAACAGCAGCGATACTGTTTGTGCTCGCAACAAGTCTCACATGGCCGATCTCGCGGCTGTTGTCGGTCGTCAGTGCGCTCTTTGTGTTATTCCTATCGATCGTGTGTCCGCTCTGGTTCATGCACGTCCAAGAGTACAAAAAGTACGTTGCACGCTGCTTGCAGCAGTTTGACAAACTAGCGAAATGTTGCTGGTTGCAGCAACAAACAACTGTGCGTTGCTAACGTGCATACTCGACATGGTATGCTTTTGCTTGTGTGTTTGTATGGGCAGCGAAATCCTCGGACCATGGGACATTGCGCACATCCAGCCAGAGCTATAGGAGAGAGCGAGCTGTCAAGCACAATCCAGGGCCATTCGACTTGTTGTCGTTGCACGACTGCATTGCGGTGCATTGGCTGTGACTTCATCAGTGCAAGTTCGCACACGTACACGCTCAGATACCCTCGACCCGTTCTTCATCTCTGAACGCATGCGAAGATAAACCAGGTGGTCGTCGTGTCCTGTCGGCCACGTCTGCTGCGCAACAACAGACAGCCCAGATGGCTCAGTGCTGCTCAGAACCACTCGCCCAGCTGAGTGTGCTGAACATGGCGGAACATCGGAACCACCCAGCTGCATTAGCTGGACATGGCGGAACATCGGAACGCGCGACGAAGTGCATGCGCGCGTTCGGCCTCGTGATGTGCTCGAGCGCGTGGCTAGGATGCGCTAGTGTCGTCTGTATCATCTACAGGCAGGAAGCAGGTCATGGGTTAGGAGCGCACAGTGCATGTGTGGAAGGACATACTATCTACATCCGCTTGGTCATCGCCGACTTGGTCACTAGCAAAAGCTAATATGCTAAACTATGCTCATACTTCGCGACGACCTTTCAGGCATGGATGCTAGCCAATTCGCGCACAGCATTGCGTGCGTCCTGTCTGTCGCGAGCGGTTTCGTGGCAAGCTGTTCCGCGCGTGTTCCGAGCGCTTCGAATTTGAGCACCGAGAAGCGAACCCATTTAGGCGCAAAAGCAACTCAGGCGCAGTCAGACAAGCGAGGACGCACGCAAGGCAGCTTTTGCAAAAGCAGAGCGAGCGTCTTGCTCACAGCAGGGCCGCGACGCAATGTCGGCGAGAAGCAACGAGAGTGCGTGAAAGCAAGTGCGTGAAAGCAAGTGCGAGTGGAAGTGAGAGCAGTGCAAGAGGTGGCGGCGGCTGAACGGTCGTCAAAATGCGCGAGCACGAAGAGTAACGGCTTCTTCCGCCCTGTGCTGGTCTGGTACTGGTCACCCGCGACTTCTCGCACACTTTTTGCGTTTTTGAATGAGGTCCGCCCTGGGTTTGCGCGAGTCGACGCCTCAAGCTTGCGCGAGCAAGAAAGCAAGCAAACAAGGCATTGCAGATGCTCATGTGATCAAAACCTATGACGTGCTCGTTCACAACAACAACAACAACGCGATTGTAAGAGGTGAAAGACGAGTGCACACCAACTCGCAACCGAGTCAACTTGAACCAAGCTAGTGTAAGGACAGACGGCGCCAGGATAAATGGGATATTTTGGTCGCGTCGTTTCGTGCCACAAAACGTGGAAGCGTTGAATCTCAGTTCAAGTGGATGCCATGCCTCACTCATCACACCAAGCCAGCAAATGCCATCTATTCTTGGACAGACTAGGATCAGCATCATGACGACAAATGCGCGTCGCGACATCTGTGAAAGCAGTCACACACAGCATACATCGACAGCTATTGGCAGCAATTGCATGCGAGGAAGCGAGCCAAGCAGAACACACAAGACGATTTGAGGACCAAGTGGAAGGCGCTTGGCAAAGGGCGGATGCACAGCAGTTCGTCCAGCCTTTTGAGGCAGAGGATGGACTCGATTTGAGCAGTAGCATTTTTGCAAGGTGCAGCGCTTTCGATTTGCATGGTGCCGCTTCCAGGAACGCGAAACGGAATCTTCCACGGAACCCTTTCGTGCGCGTTGAGCGTTTCGTAAGGCGCACACGAATCACACACAATGCAATTGCAACACGATGACATTGTATTGTGCTGCTCTGCTTTGCAAGTGTCGTCTGGCAAGAAATTCACGCCATGAACCTTGATGCCGTCAGCGCTTGTTATTATTGTTGCTGGTTTGCTTTGTCCAAAGTGCGCTAAATTGCATTCCGTTTTGCTATGGTCATGCAACACACATTCTCCAGGCCAGTGACATCAACATTTGCCACGCAAACTGCCAGCAAATCGCGATACGACCGCACGACAACAGTGCGCTCACGGTTCGAGAACAATGGCTGCACTGACTGTGCACACACCGCGAAGCGCACGCGTGGCTGCCAGTATACCAACATTGACAGCAACGAGAGAAGCGGGTCATGGCATGTGTTATTCGTAGTGGGGTTCGTGTCATGGTTGTTGGAAATCACACGTTGGAAGCCTGCACAACAGTCCACAGCACATTCCTTCGAAAGTACACTCGCGCAAGCGGCAAGTGGCTGTGAAACCGCAAGAAGTATACGTATTATGCCGGTTGCCGAACACTGAGTTGTGTGCACGGACAGAGGCAAGCGCTCGAATCAATCGGATAGTCCAACGCGAATCCGTATAGTGCCGTTTGGTGCGGCAGTGAGCAAAGAAACACCGTCGCATACGTGCGTGTGCGCGCTCGGTGCTCTATTCGGATGTGCTTTGGCGCACGCCGATTGGTTCATCGAACCCGAACCCGAACCCCTCTGCACTCACCAACCTTGCCTTTGCGCTCCTCCTGTTTTGATTGTTTTGCTTTCTTGCTGCTGCTGCTGCTGTGCTTTCCTTCCACTTCCTTCCGCAGCAAGACGACTCGGCAAAGGACAGGTCATTTGAACATTAGCCGCTCCGCGTGCACCAAGCCGTCGCCGCCTCCCCGCATCACTCCATTCTCGCTGCCAGCCGCACGTCGCTGCTGTCCACGCTCGGCCCACCACTTCCCCTCCGCGCACTCTCCTCGCTCTGCGTCGCGACGGCACACCCAAGCGCCTTCTTCGTCCCTTCATCTCCTCCTCTATTGTCTACACCGCACCTGTTCTGTCATCCCTCAGCGCAAAAAGCAACCCACGATGGACGCCAGCACCCAAGTCGCGCCGATGCCAGTGCTCCACTCGGTCATGATGCTCAAGGTCTCGGAGGCCTCGCGCGCGACGAGCGTCACGCGCGCAGCTGCTGCCGCTGCTGCTGCAACGAGCCGTCGCAACAGCCTCTCGCTCCAGCACGCATTGCTGCACGTGCAGCCCGTCGAGAGCGCGCTCGCGGCTGCTGTTGCAGCACCCATGACGCCGCACGCTGTCGTGTCGGCAACGAAGCCGTCAGCGTCGTCGCCGCGCGACCCGTCAACCAAAGTCGCAACTGCCTCGCCGCCACTGTTTGCCGCCAAGCAGCAGCAGCAACATGGCTTTGCAGTCTCGCCACTGAAGCTCCACCCGACGATCCAGACGCTCGCAACAACGCCAGCGTCGCCAGCGAGCTCCTCGGACGACTCGGACGAGCTGTCGTCGTCCGAATCGTCGTCGTCGCCGGCAGCATCCAGCAAGCGCAGCCGCGACAGTGTAGCACTGAGTGTCATGTCGCCAACGTCGTCGACAACAGACGACGCGTCGCTGTCGTTGTCGTCGCCACGCGGCTCGACAAAAGCAAACACGGGCCGCTGGACCGACGCCGAGCACAAGCTGTTCCTCAAAGGCCTCGAGACGTTCCCGTACCGTGCGTGGAAGAAGATCGCGACGCTCATCAAGACGCGCACAGTCGTGCAGATCCGCACGCACGCGCAAAAGTACTACCAGAAGCTCGAGAAAGAAGAGGCTAAAATGAAGGACCGCGAGCACTCGCTTGGCTTTCACAAGGACGCGGCTTCGTTGTCGACAGCATCGTTGACTGCTGACTTTGACGATGACCTCTTGGACGCAACGTCGTCATTGCCCAAGACGAGCAGCTCACCAGCAAAAAAGAAGAGCCTGCTGCGGAAGCGCAAGTTTACACTTGACGACAGTGACGTGTCAACCGACTCCATGGAGCCACTGCCGAGTCTCCCCAAGCGCATGCTCAAGGAGAAGAAGCTGTTTCTGCGCGAGAAGCACATGTCACCGAAGCAAAAGGCGCCGGTGTCGTCGACCACCAAGTTCTTTGGCTTTGGGAGTCCCGAGTTTGCGGCGACTGCAGCAGCGCCCGAGAGCGCGCACCGCGCTGTGTTTGGCTCGAGTCGCGCTGCAGCTGCAGCAATGAGCAAGATCCCGCCGCTTGCGTTTGATGACGGTGTTGACGCGACAACCGACAGCCTGATCCTCGACTTTTCCGACGACAAGTCGATCGGCGAGTACGCGTTCGACTTGGTCGATAGCGGCGGCATGGACGCGAGCATGTCGTCGATCGACAATGATGACTTGTTGCAGCTCACGGACGAAGAGAGTCTTGACTGGTTCTCGACGTCCAGCAGCAGTACTACTGAGTCTGTCTATGAGGATGAGACTACCAGCAATGACTCGGCGGATGAGCTCTTGAAGGCAGCAGCAACAGCAGCAGCTGAGCCAATGGAGCTCGTCGATGTCGACGCAGCAGCGCTCGAGTCGTCGCCACTGACGCTCGGGCGGTACCACTTCTCGCCGCTCTACACGGACGAGTGTCTCCAGTTCTCGGACGCGTCGACAAGCGCCAGCAGCAGCAGCAGCAGTTCGTCAACGGCGTCGTTGCAGCCGTCGGAGTCGTCTACGATGCTTAGTGGCGCATGCGGTGCCGAGGACTTTTTGCTCACAGGCGACGACGACGACGACTTTGTGCTCGACCCCGAGAAGTTCCTCTCGAGCTACTTTAGTCCCTCGACGAACTAAGTGGCGGCAGCTCATGACCCTTTCCATCGGTCCAAGTCCCACGTCCCAAGTGACGTCAGTTCTGTCTTGCAGAAGCAGCAGCAGCCAGCGCGTGTGAAATGTCCGTCCGTTTTGTCTCGTTGAGGGGCGTCGCTGCTACTGCGCCATCCTCATCACTATCATCATCACCATCGTCATCCCCTTCCGACCCCACGACGATCGCTATTATACGATCACATTGCCGACCATCCGCCCGACGAGCAGAGCAGCTCTGCTCACAACATCCCACATCCCACAAAATACACCTAAGTTATTGACGCGTTTGTATGGGTTCTAGCTATTGGGTTCTAGCTATTGGGTTATTGCGATTATTGTAGTGGGTGGAACAATGACAATGCGAAGCGTCGTGTATCGAAAGAATGAGTGAAAGGTCGTTGTTAAGCGACTTCGAAGAACAATACGCTGCGATCCGCCGTGTCGACGACTGCGAGCTTCAGTGGCGCTTGCGACACCTGCGAGGAATCACTGGCGGACATTGCATGTTGGTTTGCGTCCACGTTGTCGTCGATGTGAGGAGCCGCGACGAGTGGCGTTAGTGCGCTCGTTGGTGGCACTGCGTCTGCGAAGCGGCACACAACGACGCGAAATGCGAGGCGCAGGCGCTTGACTTTGCGCTTTGTCAGTGCGCGCTTTGCAGCCTTGCGCAGGTGGCTCGCTTGTTGCTGCTTGTGGCTCTGCGGCTCGTACTGCTGCAACGTACTCGAAGAGGTCGCGGACGTCTCTGTTGTTGTTGTCATGGTCCTTGGCGTTGCAATGGTGGTAGTCGCAACAGTCGGCTTGGTGTCGGTCCTGTTGTCGTTACATGCGGCTGGACGATCTGTGTTTGGGACGTAGATCGTATCAGTGCTGAGCTGCCACACGTCAAACGCGACGGTGCATGTCATGTCGACTTGCGGGTCGTAATGGCGCGGCGTGACGACGCTAGTAGTCGCAGTAGCGTTACCAACGCACTCGGGACGTCGTGGATAGAACTGATGCTCCTTGAGGTGCACGTACGCGTCGAGACAGGCGAGCGACGCCTGGCGACGGCGCAGCAATAGCTCGACAAAGCGCACAGTACTCAGCGGCTGCAGCAGTAATGGCGACGCTATAGTAGCTGGATCATCATGCTGCTGCTGCTGCTGCGACGCTTCAGCTTCAGCGGGCGCGACGATGTCTGGCTGGGACGACGACGACGACGACGCATCGAGCTCATAGAGCACGAGCGCGCCGCGCTGCAAAAGATAGAACGCCTCTTCAGGGAACAGCGCGAGACCCGTGAACGCGCCAGTACGCAGCGATGGCGCCCGCGTAAGCGTACTGTCGGCTGTAGTAGGTGCAGTGCTGGACGCGCGCTGGTTCGCAGCGGTGTTGACAGTATCGACGTCGTCGCTCGCAGTCATTGCTGTCGCTGTCTTGAGCGCATTCACGCCCATGTGGAAGTGCAAACGTCCGCGCTGGCGCGTCACGAACGTGAGTCCGCTCACTACATCGTACTCACCAACCGACACGTCCTTGCCAATCAGCTGGAGCCCCATCAGCGATGGCGGAGGCAGTAGCGGCGGCGGCGTTGTGCCATCGTTAGCTGCAGCAGCAGATTCACGCTCGTCCATCATTGATGTACAAATAGCTGTGCGATGACACCCTTGATTTTATCTCTATAGTGAATGACTGTATATTCGACAATTGACAATGGCAATGTTGTCAAACAGTCTCGCAACATGCCCTGTCGTCATGCGCCATGCGTCTCGCTACGCCTGCCCACCTGAGCCAAGCAATGTGCATCTAGTGCGTCGCTGCTTTTGCGTTTCGCACAGGTCGCGGCGGCGAGATCGTCTTGATGCGTTCTCGCAAGTCGCGTGAGCTCATTGGGAGCCATTCATCGTCGTCTACTGACTGGCCCTAAAGTAGACGCATGCAGACACAACCAACCACCCAATGCGTGAGTCCATCGACCATTCAGTCAGTCAACCAGACCAGCAGACGCCTCAGCTCGCAGTAGTGACACTCGACTTGTTCGCGTCTCCCACCTTGTAGTGCACGCGCATCATGTTGCCCTCGACTGCAACGACTTTCGCCTATATTAGACACAAGTCGTCAACACGGTAAGCACCCATACTCGATCTGCAGTAGCGTGTACCAGTTCATACTAACAGACACGCACCTCGGCGTCGTCTTTGAGGTAGATCGTCGAGCCTTTGACAAAGTGGCTATTGCGCACGAGCGGACTGCTACTCTGACGTTTGGTTGGCGTGGTCCCACTGCTCTGCTTTCGACTCGGTGCTCGCGCTGTCTTGGTCGGCGTCGATTGCAGCGACGGGCTTCGCATTGACGTGTTGCGGTCCTGAGTGCTCGGCTTTCGGCGCTTTTCGAGCGGCGAGTCGCTGGTCTTGACGCGCTTTGGGGTCCTTGCTGGCGCTGCTGGTGCCACCACCTTCTTCTTTGTTGGGGTTCGTCGCTTGCTCATCCGCATCGAAGGCGCTGCGTCAGGGTCGGGTGGTCGGCAGCGGTGGCACAGGATCGCCTGCGGTAGCTCGTCGCTCTGTGTATACACAAGCACCAACGTGAACCAACTGTCCATGCTGTTTAGATTAGGTACCACCTATAATGACCGAGCGCTCGTACCGTCAGGTGCGCTAGGTCGGGGTGCACACAGCCGAGATGCGCCCAGACCTCGCACTGCGAACACTCAAACCACTGACCCTGACAGACCGTACGTTTGTGTGTGTGAGAGTGTGAGTGTGAGTCCGTGTGTATAGGATCAGTCAGTCTGAGAGCCAGACACACACATAGATGCACCTCGACGGCGTAGTTGGGGTCTTCACTCGAGTGGAACTTGCCACAGGCGCAGCTAAAGACCCACGCACTCGACCCGAGTGTCGCAACGCGGTTGTTCGCAGGCGCGTCGTCAAAGAGCCGCGTGAGGAACGCGTCCATGTCGATGCGGACGCTGTCGGGGCTGCACTTGCACACCTGGCAGTCAGTCATGACAGTCAATCGGTCAGGTGCCGCCCTGCACGTCGTCATGTAGCACCACGTACGACTGTCGCTGCGCCTAGCAGTGCTAACCTATACGTACCTTGGCCTTGAGACCGAACGGGATCCATCGCAGCGACGCAAAGTTCACGGCCTCGGCGATGTTGAAACCTGTCGGCAGCAGGCGCGAATCAGCATGTCAAGTCCTATCTTCGTAAGACCACAGCGCAGTCGGTGCCGCACCGACGTTGAAGCCTTCGTGGTACGTCGCTGGGAACGTGATGACGAACTCGCCAGGCTGGTGGAACGCCTATGTGTACGTTCAGCCATACATTCACATCCAAACACATGAGTCGCGACGTCCGGCACACATGTCCCGACAGTGCAACGTGCGTCCTGTGTTGTACCTTGTAGAACGGGACGCCAAACGCTTTGAGTCGCGTGGGTGAGATGAGCGACGTCTTGTGGCGCAGGAACTGCCGCGCGTGTACACGTCCAGCTGTCCGTGAGTCCGGCGCGTTTGTTCACTCTTCTCATATCGCGTCTGTCCGTAACGCACCTGGTTGCATTCGTGGTGCTTCTCTGGGAACATCGACTGCGCCGCGCGCTCGAGTTGCGACGCTGTTTCGGCCACAGACAGCAGCGACCGCAGACACAGCGAGTCAGTGCAAGAGCGTGACGACACACTCGAGAGAGAGCCTTGCTGGTACATGTATACTCGTATACATTAGTATACACACGCACCGAACTGCGGCGGCACAGCGTACCAGAACTTGGGTTTGCCCGTGTGGAGGTAGTTGATGCTGTACAGATCCATGTCCTCCTGCTCGCGTTGTGAACGTATGTGAGCTTACGAGTCATCACAGCTACTGCGGCTCGATGTGTCTTCATGCGCACGCACCGTATGGAACGCAAACATCGTTTGCCACATGCCAAAGTAGAGCATTGCGCGCGTGACGCCGGGGAGGTCGATGCGCTTGAGGATCGTGTCGAGTCGATTGAGGTTCCACGACAGCGCGGGGTCGTCGCCAAACAGCGAGTTCTGTACCGTACAATATATATGTTGGTTTGCACATTCTCTCGCCACACTCGGGAATGACAAGCAGCAATATACGCTGCCATATACATATACATATATGAGCATATAAACATATATACACCGACGCACCACAATGTCAGCGCCGTAGACTGGCGCGTCCATGGTCGGTCGGAGGCTCTTCCAGAACTCTCGCTCGATTGCGTCGACGTCGTGCAGGTCCGCTGGCTCGTGCTTGCTGCCACCAAGTGTGTCGGCAAGCGCCTTGAACTCGCGCACCGACAGGCTCTTGCGCTCGACGAGGTCGACGTTGAAGATGCCTTTCTTGCCGGCGACGTGCTGACTCACAGGTGTCGTCACGGCGCAGACCTGCTCGAGTGCATCGAGCGCGTACGACCGACTGAACCAGCCCCTGGGCGGTACGATCTGCGACGCATGTATGCAGCATGTCAGTCTGTATGTACATATACAGATAGTTGTTTCAGCATGCTTTGACGCATTGCGCACCTTGCAGATGCCAATGTGTGCGCACTGTGGCTCGACGACTGTGCGCATGTACGTTGCAAAGCTCGCAAACTCGTCGCGGGTCGGTCGGAACTCGGGGCACCACGCACCGCTTGGCGGTGCAGACGACGCTGCTGCGTCACTGTCGCTGTGTTGCGCCATTGCGAGTCGACGCGACGAGGACGCGAACGACGCGCAATGAGCAGGTCAGTGAGGTAGATGCGATGCACGTAGGTGTGTACGTGTGTGTACGTGTGTGTACGTGTGTGTGCTCTGGCTGTGCAAGCGCAAGATCAATCGCACGGAGCAGGAGGTCGCTTTGTCTGATTGGACAAGTGCTGCAGCAAAGATGATGGCCGATATATTCTTTGTATTTTAGATAGTGAAATAAGTGAGGATTATGAGCGATTGACATACGTGAGACTGACATACCTGCCAACATCCCATGCAAGAACAAGCAGCAGCAGCTCATGCTCATGCTCATGCTCATGCGAGTCCACGGGACTTGGCAATGACGCCAACGCCGCCACGACGGCGCCGCATGCGTGACGTCTCGAGGCTCTCAAACTCGTCTTTGACGGCAAAGAGGTTCTTTGTCGTGCCGAGGCGCACGAGCGGTGCGACTTTCTCGGGGTACACGCCTTCGATGCGCAGGATGTTGGTGAACTGCTCGAGCACGTTGTTCTCACGCAGCACCGGCAGCGACGGCGTTGGGTGCAGCTTGGCGCGAAACGACGCCTGACTGAGCTTGCGCGTGTGCACGGGCGTCGACTTGGCGACCGCGCAGTGCACCTGGAGTCGCACAGACCGCAGGAGCTCCTGCGACTCGTCGACGACGAGCTGCACGAGCGTCTCGGCTTCGTCGAATGGGAACGCAGGCTCGGTCCAGACGTACGTCTGGAGCTCGGGCTGGAGCGCATCGTACTCGCACGCACTGAGCTGCAGCGGCTTTTTCTGGAGATAGCGCTTGAGGTGGCCGACGTGGATGCGCTTGTCAACGTGCGCGCGCACGACGATCGACGCTTCGTAGTCGCTCGTCACTGTCCGGAGCCAGAGCTCGAGGAGCTCCCATGCGAGTTTGAACCAGAGTAGATTCAGCGCAAAGAATACCCCAGGTGGGTCAATCAAAGGCGTTTTCACCCAATCAATAAACCACTGGGGATTTGCAACATTGAATGTCCCACCACTGAGTCGATCGACAATTTCGAATGCGAGGTTCCCGACAAAAATCGCACGCACGATCTCGACGGTGCGGCGCGCGCGACGGCGAATCGGCAGCGCTTCGACTATGTGGCGGATGTTGAGATCAACGTCACTCGAGACCTCGGCGAGCGCCATTTTCGAGATCGACTCGAACTTTGCGACGAGCACATCGAGCTGTGTCCGGAGCTTCTCGATGAGCTTGATCGAGTCTTTACAGCGTGTGAGCAAATTGTTCTTGCGCTCGAGCAATTGCAGTGCTTTGTAGACTTTACAACCAGCGGCTTCGACTGGCAATGGCGGCAGCTCGAGGTCCTCGACCGACTCGAGTAGATACTGCAGGCACTCGATGAGCAAGATCGTGTTCTTTGCTGCGTCACTGAGCGCGCGCTTGATCGTTGCGCGGTTGCTCGGTGCGCGTCGAAAGCGCTGGATGAGCTTGCGGAGCCCATTGAGCGCGTCGTCGAGGACGAACGTGCGCTGGAAAAACGTACGTATAAACAACTCACGGCTATTGAGCCCCATAAACGTTGTGAGCAACAATTCGTACTTTGGGCCATTTGGGCCACAGAATAAACAGCCGTCGCGGCCGAGGAAGAGCACGTCGTCGCGCGTAATGTCGTAGCACGCGTAGATCTCGCCGAGCACTTGCTTGAGCTCGTTCTCACGCGCACCTTTGTCGAGGTACTTGTACGCCGGGAGCTTTGGGTCCATTGCGCGGGCAAGTAGTAGATTGTATTTGTTGCGATCGGCTTTTTCGCGCATGAAGATCATATCGAGCACGCGGATCTGGTACCGCGACAGGAGGTCGCGAATGATGACCGACGAGTCTTGGTGCACGTCAACGAGCAAGCGCGCGAGCAAGTCGAGCGGAATGTCGGGCGCCATGCGGTGCATGATCGCGTCGACCGTGACGCCATAGAGTAACGTGCCACTCACGTGGAGGTGCATGCCAAAGTTCTCGATCTGGATCACGCCGTCGTCCTCGGGGAAGTTGATCTCGGCCTCAAAGTTGATAAAGTTGGTCGCGTCAAAGTCGAGGATCTTGACGTGCGTCAAGCCGGGTGGGACGCGAAAGTGCGTCGCCGTTGGGTGGTCGTCGATCTTGGAGCTAAAGAGGCCGCCTTGGCACCGCTCCATTGCACCGAGGCGTTCGTTCAGCGCTGCGATCTGGTTCGCGCCAAACGGCATCCACTCGCCGACGAGCGCACGCACGTGCGAGAGCACGATGCTCTCGGTTGCGTCTTTGATCATCATGCTATGGCCATGCGCGCTCTCGCTTGCGCGCGCAGCATTCGATGTCGGTTCGATACGATACGCATTGTTCGAGCGGAGACACGACGGGATGTACGGACTCGAGACGTACGACACGTCCTCTGAGTCGGTGATGCCGCTCACCTTGGTGTAGCCACTCGCACTCGCGAGCTCAAATGCACTGCCAGTGTAGTGGACATGCACGAGCAGGTCCTGTTGCACGGACAGTGGTGGCTCTAGTTGCTGTGCTGGTATAGACTGTTCGCTACTGCCTGATCTGTCGATTGCTACGGTTGGCGCCAAGACGAAGCCGTGCGTCTCGCGCTTGATGCGCTCAGGGATCTGATTGACGATTGCAAGGCCCTTGAGCGAGACTTGGTACGCGGTCACGGGCTGGTAGTCGACGGACGACAGCTTGATGCCGTTCAGGAGCTTGGCTTCCCAGAGGTCGTCGACCACGGACTTGGCCTCCTGTGAGACGCGGAGCCAGCGCCGTTCGGTCACGCCGCGATACGAGATCCACGTGAGGTTCGGCGAGTAGTCAAACGCGAGCACGCCCATGTCGATGCCCTCGTAGAGCAATACGAGCAGTGCGACTTGGCGGATCCACGTCTCGGGCGTGCGCACGTTCGGCGCCTGTTGCGCGTACGTGCTGATGCAATAGAGCACTTTGCAGTGCTCGATCGGCCAGGTCTCGGGCGCACCGAACCAGACGGCGTCGCTGCTCGCATGGAGCACGCCCGTGCCGATTCCCATCGCGCGCTTGCTGTGAGTCTCGTACTCGGTTCGGCCAGGGCAGCAGCAAATAGTAAGCGACCTGTACGCGAAGCGACGGATCTGTCCGATCGCCAGCGTAACGGCTTGGACGTGTCCGTCCACTCGGTCATACTAGTACGAATCTGCTGCCATTGGGTCTCTCTGAACGTCGGCAGCGCAGGTCTGAAGCCGCTACTACCTCGTGTCGTCACAACTATCTGGTCTCCGTCTGTCGGGTCTGTCTGATTGTTTTAGTCTGTACGTCTGTCTACTCGTGTCGATCGATGCGCGCACTCGGTACTTTGTGCTACGATTGTGTGTGTATAGACACCAGCAAAGCAGCAACAGCAGCAACAAACGCGCTGCCTTCGGCTCGCAAAGTGTGAATGGCTGGAGCGCTAGACGAGCGGATCCGTTACCGAGTGCTGCTGCCTCGAACGCGGAGCTGCTAGACTCACTCGCCCTTTATGCAGGTCACGATCCTGTATCGGCACCACGATACACACACATGAGTCCACTTCCACGGGTGTCTC
Source organism: Globisporangium echinulatum (assembly GCA_023336405.1). Lineage (NCBI taxonomy): Eukaryota > Oomycota > Peronosporomycetes > Pythiales > Pythiaceae > Globisporangium > Globisporangium echinulatum. Next base: position 32,328 of record JAADWX010000017.1, on the reverse strand, counting down.
GACACAGTGGCAGCCGTGTCTGCACTCATACACAGACACAGACACAGACACGTAGACACGTACCAGTCAAAGCCGTCAAAGAGACCGGCGCCTTCCGTTGCTGTCGTCTCCTTGATGGACCACTGGCGATTGCGAATGTCCGAGAGCCCCATGGCCTCCGAGATCTGCACGTGCACATCCATCCATCCACATGTGAGTCAGGTGCGCCGATTGTCCATGGCCGTAGACTCGGTCGCTAGGCAGCAAGCAGCTCACACAAGACGCACCTGCGCGGCGTTCAGTGCACCCTTTTGGTCCTGTTTGTTCGCAAAGACTAACAGAATCGAGTCCTTTAGCTCTTCCTCCTGCAGGTGCGTCATGCGTGACAGAGCGACAGAGCGAGTGAGCCACACGTATCGGTACGAGGTAGTACGTCGTCGTCAGTGGTACACAAGCACAGATAGACAGTCACGAGTGAACAACACGAGTGGACGGATAGACGCACCTCGAGCATCGCGTGCAGCTCCTGCTTGGCGATGTTGAGGCGGTCCGTATCGGCCGAGTCGACGACGTAGATGAGGGCGTCCGTGTTTGGGTAGTAGCAGCGCCAGTACGGCCGGATGCTCGTTTGGCCGCCGAGGTCCCAGACCTGGAACTTGATGTTCTTGTACTGCAGCGTCTCCATGTTGAAGCCGATCGTCGGCACGGTCTGCTCGATCTCGTCGGCCTGCAGACGATCTGTGCGTGTGCGTGCGCCACGAGCAGCGAAGAGGTCAGTGCTCGACGTCGTGTGCAGAACGAAGCGCAAGCGACGCAAACCGAACGAGCTACACTGCCTACACAGCAAAGGGGGAAGGGCGAGAGAGCGCAAGCGAGCATGCAGCACGTACACAGGATGGTCGTCTTGCCGGCGTTGTCGAGACCAAGGATGAGGATGCGCACCTCTTTGCTGCCAAAGAGCGACGCAAACACCTTGGAGATCATGATGCCCATCGTGACGGACGATGTGGATAAGACGCGCTGTGTTTGCTGTCGCTTGTTCGCTTGCTGTTGCTTGCGCGCGTGCTCTCTCTCTCTCTCTCACGTACGCACGCGCCACGTCCTGTGTGTGTGTGTGTGACGTCTTCTTTCTCGCTCGTTGCGTGAGTGCAGTCGCGTTCGTGGGCTTTTGATGGGGATACAGATTAGTAATGCGTGGCCAGCGGTCACTTGGTGTTTGTATGCCTATAAAAATAGCAGCAATCCTATTTGCCAGCAAGCACCCATACACTATATGATAAAATGCAGAATCATTTATTGCGCTTGTGATTTTTGATCGCTCCCTGCCCTCACTTTTCGCACTACCGACAAGCAGCACCAACATGCTAGCCATCGACGCGCTGCTTCTTGCTCGCATGCTGTTGCTGCTGGTGCTGGTCCGAGCTGCTCTCTCGCTTGGTGCTACCATCTGCACCAGTTGCCTTATGTTGTTGCTCTTGCTCTTGCAGCAGCTTTGTGAGCAATGGAAAGCTCGCGCTGCCGTGCTCTCTCGCAAGCGCTTTGCGCACGCCAGCAGCTACTGCGTCGTCACTCAGCAGCGTCAGCACAGGCGACGTACTCGCTGCGCGCTTGCTCGTGACTGATGCAGCAGCACGCGTTGCCTGCAGTCGCTCGAGCTTGTCGAGCAAGTCGTCCAAGTCTCTTGTTGCAGCGTCTGTAGTAGTAGCACTACCAGCAGCACTACCAGCAGCACTACCAGTCGATGCTGTAGCTGCTGAAGCAGTCTCAACAACACCGAGTGCGTAGCTCTTGACAGCTGCTGGGTACTTGGTGAGCCAACTTGCGAGTACAGCAAGTGGGAAGCGCTCGAACGCAGGCGACAGCTTGCAGATCGTCTGGAGCGCACTTGCGTCTGGCCAAACAAGCGCAAGGCACTTGAGAAGTCCATTGAGCGTCTCGCTGTGCTCGCGCGGCTGGACACAGGCCAAGACCTTGCGTGCAGCTGCGAGCACGCTCTTGTCGCTACTGTGAGCTGGCGAGGCGGCAGCCGTGACTTCAGCAACGACGAGGTCCCACATGCCGAGTTGCTCCCACGAACTCCACTGGAGCGATGCGAGCAAGACGTTGGCGAGCCGATGGCGAAAGAGCGCAAACTCGTGCAGCAGCAGCCGCGCGCTCAAAGCGTGGAGCATCGCAGGTGTTGCGAGACTTACAACGAGATGCACGAGCGCTTCGCTCCGTGCCATCAACTTGCCGAGGCTCGCGTGGTGCATGTGCGCACTGAGGAACGGCGTGATGTACAGCACGGTCGCTTCAACCGCACCGACTTCGTCGCAGCTCACCTTGTTGCTGTTGTTAGAATCAGACTTAGGGCGCGACGCAGTAGTGGCAGTGGCTGGACCAGTCGCAGTCGTCCGCCCAAGTGTCGACACTGTCGTCGTAGCTGAGCTCTCGAGCAGCGCGCATGCGAGCGCCCGTGCGTCGTCAATGTGCTGACTGAGCGTCAGGTCTTTGACAATGTTGTGCGCAAGCGTCCCGCCGATCGCACTGATGAACGCCGCGTACGGCGCGAGCATTGCGTCGACGCTCTTCGATGCGCGCGAGCAACAGAACGCGAGGAGCCGAAAGCTCATTGACACGTCGCGCGCGTGCATCGCTTGGAGAAACGGTACAAACACATCGGGCGGTTCGCTCAAGACTTGGTCGAGCAGCGAGTCGAGCACGCCAGCGCACGTCGCTTTCGGTGACTCGCTCACACTGATCTTCGACGCGACGATGATTGGCTCGAGCGATGCGTGGAGGTACGCACCGAGCGGCGCGCCGAGCTCCACAGCGTTGTCCTGACGGATCCACGAGATGAGAATGTCGTTGAGGCACTCAAGGAAGCCCTCGGTCGGGCGCGACCCAGGCGCTGGAAGCATGTCCCGAAAGTTATTAAAGTCGTCGCGCCCGAGCACGAGCAGGCTCGGTGGCACGTCGAGTTGCTTTGTCAAGCCAACGACACGGTCGTCGAGCAGACCAGTTGTTGCCGAGAGCTCGGCGCTCGGCTCTGGCAACTGCTGGTTGTCGGGCAGGAACGACGACGAACTGAGCGACGTTGCGTCCGATGCGGTCGCGCCGGACGCAGCGCTCGCGTCCGAGTGCAACGGGCTGCGACTTGGCGACGTCGTTGGACTGCTCGTGTCGATCGGACTGTTGGGTACTGGACTCTCGCTCGCGTAGCCGTGCGATAGTGGCGAATGAAAGCCCGAGGGACTCGAGCCGCCACCTGCAAGGTGGTGCGCAGGGCTTCGAAGCGGCGACGGCGCTTGCGTTTGGATGCTGTCGGGTGACGGGAAGTGCTCGGGGAAGATCCGATGGAGCTCCGACTTGAGCTCCGGCGCGCTCGTTTCGAGCACGGGGAACGACTGGAGCGCCAAAATCGACGGTACGACGCCGACCTTGAGCGCCATCGACAGCGCAGTTGAGACGCCTTTTTGCATGAGCTGCCGGTTCGTCGCGGACGCGGCAAACTTCTCGACGGCAAACACGAGGAACTGGACCATCGCGAGCGACATCGTTGGGTGGCTCTTCACCGACTTGACCTGCAGCATTAGGAGTAGTGATCGGTTAGTAGCCGCTCGTAGTAGCAGACATGGAGTCACTCAGCCACATGTACATAGACGCACCATGAGCAGGATCGTTGGCTCGACGCTCATGATGTTGTCGCTCGGCTTGAAGTAGAGAAAGTCAAAGAACATCGCGAGCTGCGCGCGGGCGAGCGCGCTTGGGCTCTTGCTGCATACAATCATTGGCCGTAGTCCACACAAGCGCATCAGTGGATCAGCCCACATACGTCCACACAGACACTGACTGGACATTCTATGTGATGCACATACGTACCAGAGCAAGTAGAGCCATCCGAGGATGTGGTACCGCGGCGTGACTTTCGAGCCGAGGATCTGGTTCGTTGGGTGGTACACCGCGCAGATGTACCGCACGAGGTCCGGCACGAGCGCATCGGCACCGGCGCTACTGAGAAACTGCGACGCGAACCACTTTTGGTACCGGTGCACCGATCCAACTTGCACGCGCTCCTACAGGTCGTACGTACGCACACGCATCTGTGTCAGCTACAAGCGCTTGTTTCGTGCTATTCGACGTACGTGTTGACAGCCGACGCAGCATGTAGACAAATACGCACCATCATGAAGATCAGGTACTCCTCCATCTTGGGACTGAGGCGATACGCGAGGTACTTTGGTGGGGTCGGCGTTGCCATGAGCTGTGCGACTGAGAACACACCGGCGTCCTTGTCGCTGTCGTCGCGGACGTTTCGGAGCTGTTTCCAGAGCGTGTTCATGCCTGGGATCTGCTCAGATACGACAAGGAGGTCCGTCAAGCATACGTGAGCATGGGTGAGTGAGTGAGTGGGTGAGTCACGACGCTGTCAGCGAGCAAAGACATACAGCAGCCTTCGACACAAATCAGACCGCACTCATACGTACGTCTTTAGCGTCGTTGAGCACGCGCACGAGTTCACGGCCAAGCTGCGCGATGTCGCCTTGGCGGCGGCTCCAGAGCGTCGTGCACAGCTCGATCTCCTGCTTGAGCAGGTTCGCGTGCGCTGCCGCCGTGTGGTCGACCGTGATGCGCGCAAACGTATGGAACACAAACGGCATGAGGCTCGCGCTCGCGAGGAGCCACGCTTCGTGCTCGATCAGGATGCGGATAATCGACGACGCGAGCCAGATCGTCGTGCGGCTCGGGTCGCCGCCCGGGAGGTACCGCAGGAGGCAGACGATGACCTTGTCGACGCCGGGGACGTTTATGTGCACAAACTCACGCACGAGCCACAGCAGCTGACTGCGGCACGACACGAGGAGCTTGACAAACTTGACGTCGATGAGTTTCTGGAGCCAGCCGATGCAGTTCTTGTAGTTGTCGGTAGCAGCTGCGACGGCCGTGAGGTGCCGCAAGTACTGCTTGGCGAGCGGCGGCTCGGTCACGATCGCGTACAGGAGCGCAACGTCGGGCTGGAACGGCGCGGCCGGTACGCTGCTGCCGTCGGCTGTGGTCGATGGCGGTGCGGATGCCTGTTTGAGGATCGCGAGCGCCGCGTGCTCGTCCTTGCCCTGGATCGCCTTTTGCATGTGGTAAAAGTGCGCGTACCACTTGCGGTCGAGCTCGTCGGCCGCATCGAGCGGCTGATGGTTCAGGAGCTTCGAGGCGGGTGGTGTGATGTTTTGCGCATTCGTGCCAGCAGGGGACGCCAGTGCTGGAGATGCAGTGGTGGTAGATGACGTCGATAGTTTGGCAGGCGACGCTGGCGGCAGTGCTCGATTTGTGATGACAGGCTTCGCAGGCGATGCTGGTGGTGCTCTCGGCTTTGCAGGCGACGATGTGATAGCAGCGATCGTAGGTGTAGCAGCAGGTGGTGGAGGCGGTGGTGGAGGTCCCGGTGGCGGACCAGGCGGCGGGGGTGACGTCTCGCTGTTGCTCTTGGCGCCTGCAGGATCCATCGCGTGTGTGCTCAGTTGCCTTGTGGCGCCTTGTGTGCGTATGCAAGCGCGGGCTTGTGGAAGCGTCGATATGCTGCTGATGTTGGTGCTGCCTCAGAGCTTGTGTGCAAGAGCTTGCACTTTGTGTGGCAGATGTTTCGCTTAGGTACGAGCGACGTATACTGGAGCTTCTACACTAAAGTACGACATCGAAGAACGAAGAACGTAGTTTGAACCCGAAAGGACTTGGCAATTGTATTCGGTCATTTCCGCATTGTGACGACTCGAAAGAAGATCTCCTTGCCCGTCGCGCTTGCTGCTGCTCTGAGCCCGTTCATGAGCACGGCTTCCGACGCTGCGGGCGACGCGAGCGCCGGCAACGCGTTGCATGTCGCTGCGTCGCCGCGTCAGCGCCACCGCAGTAGCAGCGCTGCATCGCTGACTGCACTTCCTGCGACCGAAAGTTGCGACGACAACTGCACAAACACAACAGTGACGCCAACGACGCCACCTGCAACAGCCACAGCGACGATGCCGGTAGCAAGCTCGAGCCGCAAGACGCTGCCGCCGTTCGTCGACTCGGACGAGACGGTTCACTTTTTCAATGACGACATGGTACTGCGCACAAACGCGATCCGTATCGTTGACGAGATCGGCGCCGGTGAGCAGCGCGGTGCGACGAGCGCGTGCCGCAGAGGTGGCGGCACGCACACGACCGACGACGGCGGCCGTGACGACGACGACGACGACGATGACGAAGAGGAGAGCTACAGCGATGAATATTACGATGACGACGAGTACAACGACGAGGACGAAGAGGAGTACGACGACTGCGACAAGCCGCGCGGCAGCTCCGAGAGCGATAGTGGTGGCGGTGGCGACGACGACGAACGCGGTAGCCCAAGCAGTCGCGCAGCGATGAAAGCGCGCAAGAACGCAAAGCATCTGCGCGTGCGACCGAGCGAGTGGTCGTCGGTGCTACCGAAGCGCAACTCGCTGCGCAGCGAGCGCATCCCCGACCTTGCGCCAGACTACGACGACGTGTTTGGGTCGTTTGACGACCTGTACACTGCACCTGCGACGAACTCGTTGACGCTGAGCAGTGTAGACGAGTCGACGCAGCAGCGCGCGTGGGACCACAAGCACCGAAAGCGCGCACTGAGTGCACAGAGCGCAGTTGCGACGTTTGTGCGCCGCGCACACGCTGCCAAGTCGTACCGGAGCCGCAAGCGCTGCGAGTTCTTGCGCGTGTGCTACCAGCGCGCGCTCGAGACAGAGCCGCTGCTCGATGACGCGCCAGACACCACTGGTGCGAGCGATGCATCGGCCGACCACAAGAGCGCAGCGCAGCCAGACAGCAGCAATGCAGCGCCACCGTCGTCGACTGCGACGTCGGCCGTGCTCGTTGCGTCGCGCAAAGACGACCTCGTCGAGACGACAGTGCCAGTGCTGCACCCGCGCAAGTGGCCGCACTTGCCGTTCCGCGCGCCGCTGCAGTGGCGTGGCAACGTCAGCGACGCGCTCGAGTTCCTCGCGAAGCTCGCGGCGCTGCCCGACACGAGTCTGCAGTACGAGCCGGTGGACGTCGCAGCGTTTGTGCGCGATGTGCTCGCGCTACTGCGTGCCGTTGGCGTAGATTCAACGAGCGACGCGATGCGCGAGCCGAGTGCGAGCAACAGCAGTAGCAGCAGCAGCAGTTTGGAGCACGCTGCAGTGTTGCCCGAGGACGCGGTAACAGGACTCGCAGCGCTGCTTGGGCTGGGCGTACAGCTGCAGTCGTTTTCGCTGCTGAGCTTTGCTGCGCTACAGCTCGTCGTGCTCGGTCGCAATACGCGACTCGACGACACGCGTGCCGTGCATTCAGGTGTGAAAGACCTACTTGACGCGTACTGGCGCCGCGTTGTAGCGCAGAGCGCAAGGCCGGCGTTCGCAGCGACGTACTCGCGCGCGCTGCTGGCGCAGTGGAAGATCTCGGCGTACCAGCCGTCGTCGAGCGACGCGATCGCAACAGACGGGCTCTTTTTGTACGTGTTTGGTCGCGTGGGGCTGTTCAAGATCGGCACGGGCAACGGCGACACGGTCCGCGACTTTGTGTACGCGCACAACGCATCGTACACGCGCAGCCGCGACGCTGAGCGGTCGTGGCTCTGTTGCATTGGTACTCATCTGTACTGTCGCACGATCATGATGCCGAGCAACCGCGTGGACCGCATCGCGACGGACGCGCTCGATGCCGTCGAAGAGCTGTACTTTAGCCCGAACCGGTCGGTCACGGTCAAGGGCGTGAGTGAGAGCAGCGTGTACGCGATGCTCACGGACGGCGTGCATCTGTACACGATCCGGTGCGTCGACACACTCAAGCACGCAGCGGCACAGGCGAAGCCGAGCGACCGGAAGACGAAGTCGTCGGCGCCAAAAGCGGCAACGAGAGACCCGCTCGTCGACCGCATCTTCAAGTCGACTGCGTCCAAGAGCACCAGCAGCGACGCTACTGCTACAGCTGCTGTGCGTGCTAGTCCGTCGGAAGCGACGATCAAGGTTGGTGACCGTGTCGTGCGCGGTCCGGACTGGAAATGGGGCAGTCAGGACGGCACAGAGGGCAGCGTCGGCACGGTCGAGCGCGTGAGTACGTGGGGCGGTATCGCAGGCAGCGGTGTGACTGTGCGCTGGGACAAGACGCAGCGCGTGAACACATACCGCTGGGGCGCCGAGGGCTGCTACGACCTCGTGATCGTTGTCGACAAGGACGGCCACGTGCTCGAGCGCAAGGCGCTGCCGACACAGCAGATAGAGAAGGATGCGAGCGTGCCGAGCAAGAGCGTCGAGATGCCGCTGCCGCGACACCAGTTTGTGCTCTTCCAGCACGACGTCTCGTGCGTCATCGCGACGATGGACCTCGACGAAGACGACCTCGACGTCTTCCTCGACCTCGGCTCGCTCGATGCTGCCGACACGAGTGCGAGCGCCAAGACGAGCGCGACGATCGGCGACAGTGCGCTGATCTCGGCGCTGCACTCGCACCCGTTGTCGCTGTGCGACTGGAAGTCGTCGTGGATGTGCGACGGCGGACTCGCGTCATGCACGGGCAACAACGCTGCAAAGCGTTACCGCTGCGACGCGGGCTGCGACTTTGATCTGTGTGAGACATGCCTCCGCGCGACGCTGCTCGCAAAGGACGCGAAGGTGCCGGCAAGCGACAGTGCTACGACCGATGCGGTAAGCCACGAGACACTTGACGCTGCCGTGAGTGCCGAGACATCGGAGAGCAGTAGTGCCAGTGAAGCGAAGACGAGCGAGCAGAGCGGTGACGCTGCCACGCAAGCAGTTGCGAGTAGCACGAACGTAGTGGTTGCACAACCGCTGGAGTCGTCGTTGTCGATCAACGAGTCATCGGCGTCATTGGACGAGTCGTCGTCGCCGACAAACCTCGAGAGCAACCCGTTCGCGATTCTCCACGCGTCGCTGTTCTACGACGATGCAAGCAGTAGCGACAAGCCATCACCGACGCAGTCCGAGCCGGCTGAGACTGCGAGCGACGGCGCTGTCGCAGCAGAGAGCTTGCCTGCCGAATCTGTCGAGGCACCAACAGCTACAGCAACAGCAGCACTAGCAGCACCAGCAACAACAGCACCAACAGCAGCAACAGCAACAACGTCGACACCAACAGAGTCAGAGACGTCGACGGCAACAGTATCGGACGAGAAGAACACTGCGCCGACAGCGACAGCAGCTCTGGACGCAAAGCACAGCGCGACGACGACGAACAGCGCAGTAGCAGACGCGGCCGAGAAGGATCCGCGCGAGCGCGAGCAGGAGCTCGTGGATGAGCTGTACGCGTTCTGGGGCGGGCTGTACACGCGCAAGGAGTGTCTCGTGGCGCTGCGACGCAACGGCTTTTCACTCAACGACGCGTCGCTCTGGATTGGTGCGTGCGCGGGTGACCTTCGCAAGAAGCTGCTTGTGCCAACCGTGTCGGCGGTGACACTCACGGCCAAGCCTGCGACTGGCGCACTCGACCCGGTGCTGCTCGTTGCGGGCTCGTTCTACATGAGCAGCGGTCAGCTCTGCGTCGTGGCGCCACCGGGGCTGTACAGTGCGGGTGAGCACCAGAGCGAGCGCATGAAGCGCGCAGTGACGTCGTACGACGCGGCGTGGTTCTTCTCGACCGTGACGGGGCACATGCTGTCGACCGACGAGACCGACGCACTGCCTGTGCTGCTGCGCGGCATCCCAGCAGGTTCGCCGACGTGCGTCGACAGCGCGAGTGGCCACATCTTGGTGTACTCCGGCTACCTCAACTGTCTCGAAGTGTACGTCGACCCGGCGCAGAGCGTCGCGCAGAGCCTCGTGGACTGCGAGCCGCTCAGTGACGATGCGACGCTGTCGGAGCTCGGTGAGAAGCTGTTTGCGCAGCTGCATTTGTTCATGCTCGAGCGCTGGTCGTTGCCAGCGTACAAGCACCCGCGTGCTGGACTGCAGGAGCTGCTGCTTCGTACCGAGCGCGAACCGAGTCCAGCGAGTGGCAAGAGCAGCAGCAAGCCTGTGTCTGCTGGCACGAGTGCTTCATCGTCTGCCGCTGCAGGTGCTGGTGTGACAGGCGCTGGCACTGCTGGCAGCAGCGAGAGCACGCACAGCGTGTGGCAGAAGTCGAAAGCGCGGCGCCTCAAGAATATTCGCGGCCGCATCGAGATGCTCGATGCGATCGGACGGCGCGACCCGCCCGGGTACTTCATCCCGTTCTGCATCGACTTTGAGGACGACGGCGTGCTTCACCTCTTCTCTGCGCTCGTGGTCAGCAGTGAGCGGCTCGCGAGCGACGCGACGCACTGGCAGTTCGTGAACGATGTGCTGAGTCTGCTGCGCGAGCTCGCAGGCGAGATCGACTTTGCCGGCGTGAGCATCGCTGGCGCTCCAGACGACGCGGCCGCGAAGCAGCTGTATCAGCGCACCGAGGCGACGCTGACTGACCTCGCACGTGGCAAGCGCGGCGAAGTTGTGTGCGACAACGACCTCGTTGGGTCGCTGCGCGCGCGGGCAATCGAGAACGCACAGGCGGTGCTGGCATGGGGCATCCGCCGAGGCGTGTTCTGCCGCGACACAAAGGCGTCAGTGCTAATCGAAGTCGGCGACCGGCTCGTCGCAGCGTTTGAGCGCGAGCCGTCTGCACTGCTCGGGACATCGCTGAGTGACAACGGTGCGCAACTGAGCCGTCAGCCAATGCAGTTTGAGAGCGTGCGCGCATGTGACTACGCGCTGCTGCGCGCACTGCTCGTGTGTCCAGCAGACGCAGGCCGTGTCGACATCGCCGAGTTCGTGCCGCTGGACTTTGACGAGTTTGCGCGTCTGCTCGCGACATTGTTCCGCCTCGCAGCACTCGAGTTCCGTAGCGCTGCGCTGCAGCGATCGTCGTCGTCGCAGCCGCAGCCGCAGCAGCAACAGCCGCCACTGGGCGTGACGCGCGTCTCGGCAGTCACGAAAGCGCTGCAGTCGCTGCTGAACTACTGTAGCGTGCGGCTGTACAGCGAGAAGGACGACGTGGTCGAGAGCAAGAGCAAGATGAAGGACAGTGCCGCGCGCGTGACGCCCGCCGAGCTCTTCAACGCGTTTGCGCTCGCGTGCGTTCGGTCGAGCGCCGAGCTTCTCGAGCAGTACGGCGAGGCACAGCAACCACTTGCTGACACGTCATCGTCACACGCTGTCGAGCTGTCGGATCTGCAGGCATCGACGCTCGGTACGATCCTGCCGATCGTGCTTGCGACAGTGTCGAACTACCCGGCGTGCGTCTCGACGAAGTTGCGATGCAGCCTCATCGACTTGCTCAAGACGTTTGACCGGATCGTAGTCGGACGAGCGATGACGTCGGCAACTGCAGCAGTTGCGGGAAATCGGCCAGCAGCTACTGACGACAACGACGTCTGCTCGTATGAAGCGCACTTTGAGGGCGACCAGGTCGTCGAGAGCGCGCACCCGTACAGCCAGACGCAGTCGTCGTTCCGACGCGTCGTGCGTGTGCCTGGCGCACGCGTCCTGCACATTGACTTTGATCCGCGGAACTGCACGAGCAGCGAGGCGGACTTTGTGTTCATCACGACCGGCCGTGCGTGGTTCAACAGCGACCGCATGGCGTTTGCTGATGGCGGCATTGGCGACAACGGTGGCTGCTTCTTTGGCGCGTACGCGCAGGGCAATTGGCCGACGCAGGGACTCACGATCGTCGGCGACACGGCAACGATCATGCTGTGCGCGACGTCGCAGGTGCGCGACACCACGGCTGTGAACGAGAAGCAGCGCTGGGGTCTGCGATGCACAGTGCGTGGGCTCGTAGCGCCGCAGTCGCTGCCGACGTGGCTCAGCGACGTGAGCGCTGCAGTCGCAAACGCTTGCAGCGTGATCGCCGAGCAGCTCATGCAGAGCGTCGCGGTGCAGCCTGTCGAGGTGCAGTGCCGCAAGTGGCTCGCGTACCGCGAACTGTTTCGTCCGATCGAGCGCACGAGTGTGCTTGCGTTGCGCAAGGTCGTCGAAAGCCGTAAGGACGTACTCGCACTGCTCCGTGGCTTGACGCGGCTGCACGTGTCGCCGACCACGAGCATGAGCGCCAAGTGGTCGGACGCGCTCAGCTTTGCAGCTGCTGCGCTGCTCGCGCAGTCGGATCGTGCAGTGCTTACGTCGCTTGCGCAAAGCCTCGCGGCTGGAGCAGCTGCTACATCAAACTCGCTCGTTGTCGCAGATAGCGTGCGCAGTGACGTACAGGCGATCGCGACCGAGCTGCAGCGCGTGGAGCAGCGGATGATCCGTCATGTGCAGCTGCTGAACGAGTGGCGGTACCTCGAAGAGGACGCCGTCTCGCTCGACGACATGAAGGAGCGGTACGCAGACAACGCAGACCAGCTCCGCGAGCTGTGCGAGCTCCAGAACGTCGCGTTTCACAGCAGCGACATTGGCGGCTGCATCGCGCGTCTGCACGCGCAGCTCGTAACATCGGACGCAAAGGTGCGCGAGAATGCACAGCCAACGAGCGCGTACCATGTCGTCGCAGGCGAAGTGATGGAGAAAGCGCAGCTGCTGCTCAGTCGGTACACGCGCGAGAAGCAGCAGCAGATCAGCAGTGGTGACCGCGTGGAGCCGCTGTCAGCCACAATTGACCATCCAGCGAGTCGGAAATTGTCGGTCGATCGCGAGCGCCAACGCGTGGCGACTGCCGGTGACTTTTTGCGCAGCGCCGTGCTGGCGTCTGCTGTTTCGGAGTGCGCGCAGATCCAGTCGAAGCGTTTGAAGGACCGCATCGCGGGCTTTGCGCTCGCCGAGTCGGTGCTCACGGGCATTTCGAGCACGGAACTCGCGAGCTGGGTTGTCAGCTGTGGTGTCGTTGCGCTCTCGAGTGATGCTGGCGGCGAGATCGACTACCTCAGCGGCTGCGCGCTCGGCGACGCGTCGCTCCTGCTCGAGTTTGAGGCGCTGCTCCGCCGGCGCCACGCGTTCAGCGCGCGACTGGCGCTCGACCCGTCCAAGTCGCTGCTGCTGCGCGCAATGGCAGTAGCAGATGCGTTCTGCTCGGCGCGACCTAACGACAGCGTCGACAGTGACAGCAGCACTGTTGACGACGAGCGCACGTCGGGCGGTCTGGCTGGAACATCGGCGCTGATCCGCTCTGTCGACGACGCGCTCGTGACTGCTGCGACGCGCAACGACAGCATCCTGCAGCAGACGAGCAATGCAATGTGGATCGTGCACCGACTGATCCAGGAGCGCAGATTGCACAGAGTGCAGCGCGATAGCAGCAGCAGCCCCAACAAGCGTGTTGCGGCTGCAACGTGTTCGCTGTTTGCGTATTACGAGCGCGTCATGGAGTCCGAGGCACCAACGACGATTGCGAGCAAGCGCGCATGCAGGATGCTCGCACGCATCCTCTGCATGGTGCTGCCATCACTCGGTGCTGTTGTCGAGGTCAAGCACGAAGCCGTGTGGTGGCTCGAGAAAGCGCTGCGACTGCTTGTGCGCGCCGAGACGCCCGTGTCGGTGAGCGTGTGCGCTGCCCGGTTCTGCCGCAAGGTCATCAGTGCGTGTGGCGACCGGATCTTTGACGCCAAGGTCGAGCTGCGCGGCCTCGAGAGCGCGAGCAACAGCGTGATCACGCTCGGCCGCGATCTGCCGAGTGTACTGATTGAGCGCGTCGGGAAGCTCATGTCGCTACTGCCGACATCGACGATAACAACGTCAACGACTGGTGGTACTGCTGCGTCGGCCAGTGACGACGACAGCGACAGTGACGAGCAGTTTTGCGTCGTGATCTTCCTGAACGACGAGACAGCGTCGAAGATTGGCGTGGCGATCGAAAAGGTCGCCGAGCCTGACATCAGTCGCTGGAACATGCAGCTCGAGGCGCCTGCAGCTACAGCGAAGATCCAGATCGCTGAACCCGAGACTGCGAGCGCGTCGATGATCCATCGCAGCGTGCGGTGCGACGGGTGCGACATGAGTCCGCTCCGCGGCTACCGCTTCAAGTGCTTCACATGCCCGAACTACGACCTCTGCACCGAGTGCTACACGGGCGAGAAGCACAATGTGGACCATGAGTTCATTCGGCTCTCGGACTCGTCGTCCGGCATGGGCGACGTGCTACAGCCGCGGTCGAAAGGCGGTGGCACAGTGCCCGAGACGTCGCTTGTCGGCTCCAAGCACTGGAAGGGCAGCATTGTCAAGGTTGAAGTCACAACGAAGGGCTACGCGCTGTACCGGCTCGGCACGGCAGCCGAGTGCCTCGAGACCGCCAAGGCGCTCGCGGAGATCGGCTGCCTCGCAACGGTCGTGCGGCACACTGAGCTGTGCGAGATTGACCGCGTGTTTGGCTGGGAACGCCAGCTTGCAGCAGCTGTCGAGCCGGGTTCGGCGCGCGCAGGCCGCCGGTCGACGTCGGCGCAGAAGAGCGCGCTGCCAAAGCCGGACCGCGCGACGATCAGTGCGATGAACGCGGCGATCTGCACGCAGCGGTCAACGAGCACCGCGCAGACGCGGCGCATGGACGACGTGCTTGCGCTCGCGTCCGAGGTGATCGCGACTGTGCGCAGCGTGCTGCGCGACGACAATGCGATGCGCCAATGGCGCAACAGCACGTTCCAGGCACTCGGTAGTGCGCTCGACAACGCATCCGAGCTGCTCGAAATGCCGTCGCTCGAGGGCAACGAGTGCCGCCGACGGTACTGGGAGGCAATCGGCGTTGCGAACGTGCTGGGCGGATTTGCCGAGCCGATGCGCGTGGGCGGTACAGTCGCTCGCGTGAGCAGCAACAACAGCAAGACTGAGGCGACGGCAACGAGCTTTGGCATCGTGCAGTCGTATGCGCTCGGCAACAGCGTCGTGCAGGTGTGCGTAGCGCCGCCGCTCGACTCGTGGAGTAACAGTGGCGATCGCACGCATGCGAGCGTTGTCGAGTGCTCAGTGTCGGACGTGCGGGCTGTAGCAGAAGTGCCCGTGAGCGTCGATGTGATCAAGACGCTTGAGCACCTCGCACCGTCGTTCTGCGCGGTCATCAAGCGGCTCCACGGCTGGCTCCTGACGAACAAGACGGGCGACAGCTCGCACGAGTGTCTGTACCGCTCGGAGCTCGGATGCGCGTTCATGCGATCGTTTGCATACATGGCGCCGCACTGGCCGTCGCTCTTTGACAACCAGATCATCTCGGTACGTTCGTTATGTATATCGTGTGTGTGTATGTGCATGTGTAAATGCAGCAGTGCTGACTCTTTGTCTTGTGTGACTGAATCGCTGTTGACATGGCATACAGACGCACGGGAACATCCCGGCGCTGCTGTTCCACTTGGCGCAGCTGTGTCTCAAGGACGTTGGACTCGGCAGTGTCGAGCGCGAGCGCGAGATCGTGTGGCAGATGGAGTGGATCTGCGCGCAGCAGCTCCAGTTTGCGCTCGCGACGCGGCCTATCAAGCGCCAGTCGTTCTCAGCAGTCGAGAACGCAGACTGCATCTTCTGTCCGCCACCACCGCCGGCTGCCGATAGCGCGAACAGTGCCGAGTCATCGTCGGCATCTGCGTCGGAATCGTCGTCGAGCGAGCACTACTACAACCTGTACGCGTACTCGTCGCGGTCGGACATTCCGCAGCACTCAGGTCGGAACAAGCTGCTCGAGTACTGGGAGAAGAACGTGATCCCAGCGATCGAGAGCTACGTCTCGGGGTCGTTCAAGAGCTACGAGATGGACTACTTCTTTGCGCAGCTCCGCGAGCCGTTGCGCGAGGGCAACTCGGCCGCTGCGCTCAAGATCGCGTACACGCTCTGCGACGGGCACGTGCCGTCTGGGTGCGTGTATCCGGACCGTGACACGGACTGGTCGGCGCTGCAAATCGACGAAGTCGAAGTCGGCGGACGGTACTTGATCTCGACCGAGACGCTCGACAGCAGCGGCTGGCCGCGTGAGATGCTCTGGACTGTCGGTCACTCGGGCGTCGTGCGGCTCGTGAACCCACAGGGCATGATTCTGCTTGACGTGGCGAACCCAGCGACGTCCGAAATGGAGTTTTGGTGGTACCACGTCGACAGTCTCAAGCCCTGCGGCGCGCACGTCCGGTCGTTTGCCGACCAGTCGGTCGCTGACTTTGCTACGTGCGGTACGCGGCTATTGCAGATGAACAAGCAGCTTGTGTGCAGCATCGCGCGACGCAGTATTTTTGAGCTGCTGCAGGTCGCGCCAGACCACGTCATGCAGCTCTCGATCGACCGCAAGAGCCGCCGCAGCGAGTCGCAGTTCGGGAACCACTACAGTCTCGGCGAACTGCTGCGACTCGCGGCGACAGCAGACCTCGAGTGTCCCGACAAGGTCACTGCGCTCGACGCGAGCTACACGGAGAGCAGCTCTGGCGACAGCAGCAGTAGCGACATCAGTGTCAGTGGGTCACGCGCGCCATTCGTAGTTGCTGCGTCTGGCGCGACGTCGACCAAGCACGTGCACATCAACATGCTCCAGTCGATCCTGAGCAAGCACTTTGACCGCGCACCGAGTGACCGCGTCGCACTGCCGCGTGCGCCGGACGAAGTACTGCCACTGATCTCGAAGAAGCAGACCAAACCCGTGAAGGTCGCAGGGTCGTCGAGCGCGTCGCTCAAGGCGTCGTCGTCACCACCGGCACTATCGTCGTCATCGACGCTGCTGTCATCGTCGTCGCCGATGGTGTCGCAACCAAAGCTCGCGTCGCAGCCAGACGCTGAGCCGCCAGCGAGTCCTGCCAAGTACCGGTTCATGCTCATGGAGTCGCTACTGCGCGAGCTGAAGAAGTGCATGGCGAGCTCAGCGGCGTTCCTCCAGCGCAGCTCGTTCACGGTCGCGAGCGAGAGTCCGCCCAAGCCTGTGGCGCTCGTGCACGTGCCGGGCGCGACGTGTCTGATCCTGTCGTTTGTCGTGCACCCTGTGTTGATGGACCTGCCACCAGGTAGCAGCCTCGAGTTCTTCCGCGACGAAAAGTGCTCGGACCGCATCTTTGGGTACTTTGGCGAAAAGAAGGGCTTGACCGACCTCGCGCCGCTCGTTGTCTCGGGTGATCGGTGCTACGCCAAGATGTCACAGGGCCAGTACGCGCGGTACAAGTTCCGCGTCGATGCGCTCACAGCGGACTTTGGCCTCGCGCTCTGGATCGGCGAAGAGCTCTACCAGAAGCTCGTTGCGACTGCGTTCACGGGCTACGAGGTCGAGACGTTGCTCGCCGCGCTCATGGCGCAGCTCGTCGAGTACCTCGCGACCGCGACGCGGCTACCATGCAGCGCCAAGATCCCCGTGTTCCAGCTCGTCGCGAAGCTCGTGAACTTTGCGCTCGGACGCGGACTCCTCGGCGCCGTGCCGATCGCAAAGCTCGCGGGTCCGCTCGTGAAGGAGCTGACGGCGGTCTTTGAGCACGAGCGCACGGCGCAGAGCGGCCGTTTCTCGCTCTACACACAGCAGCTCGCCGAGTTGCTGTCGCTGCTCGAAGAGCTCGCACACCTCAAGGGCGGTGCAACCGTGCCACTCGTGAGCGGTGCGTGGTGGACCGAGTTTGTGCGCATGGCGGCGTTCACGCGCGTGCTCGTGCACGGCAAGCAGCGCGAAGCGTCGAGCCCCGAGGCGTTCAGCCGCATCTACTGCGGCCGCGCACCGATCCAGGAGATCGAGCTCGCACACCGCGCTGTCTCGCGCCGCGACCTGTTCACCGAGCGCCTGTTGATCGTACAGAAGCTGCCGCGCACGACGCGGGTCGATGCGTTGCGCGCTGCGCTCGCGCGATTCGTGCTGCACCTGTCGCTCGAGGAGTGCGGCGAAGCGGACGACCAGAGCGTGTACTCGGCTGCCGAAGTGACGCGCTTTGGCATCTTTTCGCACGTGCTGCACTTGCCTGTCGACGCAGACGGCGTCACGAAGGGGTACGCGATCATCGACGTCGGCCGCGAAGACATCATTGCGAACCTGCTCGTGCGCGTACCAAAGGAGAAGCTCGAGTTTGAGGGCGAGCGCAGCGTCGAGGACACGGCGTTGCTCGCGCGCATCGCAGCGCTCGGCGCCAAGGCGAACGGTGCGAGCAATAGTAGTTGTGGCAACAGCAGTGATGCGAGCCGCGAAGACGTGGACGCGAACCAGGACGAGCAGGTCTGGTCGTGCTCGGTGTGCACGCTCGAGAACTCGATTGCCGAGAGCGAGTGCGCAGCGTGCGGCTCGCCGATCCCGCCCGAGCTCGCGAGCATCAACCGCGACCTCACGAGCCAGCAGTCGACGGAGGGCGCGTCGCCGGTGGCCAGCGCAGACGACTCGAGCGCTGCTGCCGCTGAATCGGGCTGGGCGTGTGCAGCGTGTACGCTTGTGAACAGCTGGGACGATTCGATCTGCGCGACGTGCGCGTGCGAGCGTGACGCGGACCAAGTGCCACCGCTTGTGTCACCCGAGTCGGCATCCGGTAGTAGCGGCTTGGACCCTACCGACCAAGCGACTGGCGCTGCAGATGCGAGCGGCACATCTGCCAGCTCGAATGTGTTCCACGAGCTCTCGGCCGTGCGTTTCTCGGACGCGCTGCAGGTCGCAGAAGCTGCTATTGCCGCAGACGCTGCTGGTGGTGGGACCGATGGCAGTGACGACGCGGCCGACGTGCCGCAGGTCACCGACTTTTTGCGCCACGTGTTTGTGCGCACTGAGAGTGACGGCAGCGGGCATCTCGTCGACGCATTCGTGTCGGTGTTGCGCGCTGAAGCGCTGCAGGCAGCAACGTCGTCGTCAACCGAAAGCAAGCGCGCGATCGAGGCGCTCACGTCGCTGCTCGAGCTCAAGTGCAGCTGCGACGATGTTGGTGTCGACGCGTTTGTCGCACAAGCTGCGACGCGCGCACTCGACGCCGTGCGCACGCAGCCGCTCGACGTGTTTCAGTGGCTGCGTCGCGCCGGGTACGACCTCGCGTTTGCGCAGAGCCACTACTTGAGCGTCGACGCAGCGCTGCAGGCGCAGGCCAAGTGGACGTTCCAGATGGACTGTCAGCTGCTCGCCGTGTGCCGGAGCGTGAGCGCGTCGATCGGCGTGCTCATGCTCTCGGAGCTATGTCCGAGCCACCTCGTCGCGCACGCACCGGCGCTCGAGCACCAGCACTTGCTCGCGCACCTCGAGACACGCGACCTACGGCTGCGCTTTGCCGTGCTCCAGTCGCTGAATCGGCTGCTGCTGCACGCGCTGCCGCTCGTGAACCTGCGGCCGTGGAGCGACCCGAACGCGTTGCGCAGCCGCATTGTTGCGATCCGGCAGCTCGTGTTCCCAGGCGTGAAGATCCGGTTCTTTGCGCAGACAGCCGACAACACGAGCCTCGGCAGCGGCGGCGGCGGCAATGCGAGTGCAGCAGCGAGCAGCAGCGCAAAGCGGCCGACCGTGACGCTCGACCGGCGCAAGATCTTTGGCCGCCGGACGCTCGACGCGCCGCTGTCGCTGGCCGATCCAAAGCGCTCGCTGTTTGCGAGCACGCGACTGCAGCTGAGCGCCGTGAGTCCGTCGCAGCTCCGCGCCAAGCGACCAACGGGTGCGAGCGACCCGTTTGTCGCATTCATTGTGCTGTTTGCAGGCGAGAACGTTGTCGGTGAAGGCGGTCCGTACCGCCAGCTCTTCCACGACATTGCAAACGAGCTGCTCGCTTCTGGCAGCGCGCTGTTCATCCCGACGGCAAACAACGCAACGAAGATTGGCGAGTTCCGCGAGCGGTACCTCCCAAAGCCGAGCAGCACGTCGAAAGACCAGCTACGCATGTTTGAGTTTGTTGGCGTGCTCATGGGTTGTAGTCTACGTACGGGCGTGCGATTGAACGTACGGCTCGCACCGATCGTGTGGAAGATGCTCGTGAAGCAGAGCCTCGCGTTTACAGATCTTGAGAGCGTCGACTACTCGCTGTGCGAGAGTCTCAAGTACCTCGAAGCCGAAGCGACCGACGCCTCGCGAAGCGCCTCGGACGTGCTCTACGAGTCGTTCACGTCGACGCTGAGCGACGGGACAGTTGTCGAGCTCAAAGCGAATGGACGTCACCTCCCAGTGACGAAAGCAAACTGCAAAGAGTACATTCGGCTCGTCAAGGCGTCGCGATTGCAGGAGTGCAAGCCGCAGGTCGACGCGATGCTGCGCGGCATTAGCAAGATTGTACCCGTGCAGCTGCTCCAGCTCTGCGTCTGGACCGAGTTGCAGCAGTGGATCTGCGGGAGTCTCGACATCAACGTCGAGTTGCTCAAGGTATGTTGGCGTGATTGCATGCTATGTGCTGACCTGTTTGTATTGTATCTGCCACACGATTCCATGTTATATGATTCGTGTTGGAACTGTGTATGGTATATGTTGCACGTTTGTGTTACATGCGAACTTATCCACCAACATTAGCACAAACACTCACGTACAATTGCTTCTTTGCTCTCTCTCCTGCGTTCTTCAACAGCGCCACACGCGGTACGCATCCGGCATGAGCCCCGACAACTTTCCGCACCTCGAGATGTTTTGGCGCGTGCTCGCAAGCTTTAGCGAAGAGAACAAGCGGCGGTTCATCAACTTTGCGTGGGGCCAGGACACGCTGCCGGCCGACGACGCCGAGTTTGATCGCACGCACACGCGGCTGCTGATCAAAGTGCCGCCCGTGACCGACACGAACCAGGACGAGCTGCTGCCGAAAGCCGACACGTGCTTTTTCAACATTGAGCTGCCGGCGTACTCGAGCGAGGATGTGATGCGCGAGAAGCTCTTGCTCGCAATCACGCTGTGCACGAGCCTCGACGGCGACGACGAGACGGGCCACTTGGACATTTACTACGCAGGCGACGACGGCGACGAGTGACGATGGCGGCACGTGACGATAGCGACTGGTGCATGTACTTGTATGTTATACGTTGGTGATAAATGGGTGGATGGAATCGATACGTGAGCGTCGTCGCCCTAGTGAGAAAGACAAACACAACGACAAATGACGACAAATGACGATTGTAGCGATGAACAGTGACGTGTTAGGTTCGCACGCGAGTGCTACAACGAGTCGCGCATGAACGAACGGACGAGGCAGTCAGCTGTTGTCCAGAGGCGCATGTACGCTCGCAACGCACACCGACTGGATGTCGGTGTGCTGCGTGTGGTCGTAGTAGTGTGGTGCTATGCTATTAGTACGTGACGTGCAGGTCGGGGTACCGCTCCTTCACGGCTGCTGCCGCCTCTTTGCTCACACTGATAGTAGGTACGCACGACGTACACACAAGCAAACGTATAGCAACAGCTCTGTCAGTCGCTGCGAGCACTACCAAACGTCAGCAGCTCACGACTGGCACTCGCACGTCCAAAGCACAAACATACACGCACGCACGCACGTTGTGTAGCGAAAGTCGATCTTCTTGAGCCGCTTGCGCTCGGGCTCTGGCGCATCGCCGCCGTTGTTGTCGCCCGTTGTTGCTGGCAGCTGCACCGCAACTGCGTCCGATTCGTCGCCCATCTTGACGTGGATCGCTGCGACGATCGCCTGTAGCAAGCGTCCGAGCCATCGAGTCGTCACGCGTGAGCATCCATCTATTCAGTTCACCAGCTCGCAAGCAGCACCTCTGCTGCGTACGTACATCGGCCGACACGCTCTTGACGCCGCAGAGGTTGAGTTCCTGGATGTTGCGCGCGTTTGCTGCAATGTACCGCACGAGCTGGTCGCTGCCGCGTCCGCATACAACACGCAACATATACGGCATCAGACACTGCCAGTAGTCACATACATACACACAGTCCCACAAGACCCTACGAGATATATACGTACGTGATGCCGACGTTCCAGTGCAGACAGAGCCGCGACATCGCGTCGCGCTTCTTGAGCAGCGCAATCACAGCGTCGTCCGTTACAGCGCAGTAGCCGATGCTCAGACTGTGGATCTTGCGGCACTTGGCCATGATGACCTTGAGCGTACTATACGTGCGTCCAGCAACAGTGTCATCCGATCGAACGTATACAGATGCACATAACATATACACACACGCACATACGCACTTGTCGGTGACCGCGTGGCCCGAGATGTGCACGCGCGTGAACTTGGCGTGGTTCGGGTGGCGCTCAATGAACTTGGTGAGGCCCTGGATCGTCATGTTGAAGTTCCCACCAACGTCGATGCTCTGCGTATATATATGTGTGTACATATACATGTGGTCCCCACCACGAGCTCCGAACCGTCAGCCAACGACCATCACCATCCGTTATGACCCACACACAGACATATGCATTCACACAAGACCACCTGGAGCTTGGGCGCGTGCTTGCGCAAGTAGTCGAGCGACAAGTCGGTGAGCTTGCGACAGTTCTCAATGTTCAGGTCCTTGAGATCTGCCATCGCAGGTCATGTAGTCATTGTAGCAGCAGACGCGATGGCCATTGAGTCGATGCTGTACGTGTGTGTATGGATGTGTATGGATGTATGACTGACGCACCTGGGCAGTTGCGCGCAAGCACTTCGATCGAGTCGTCCGTGAGGCGAAAGCAGCCCGAGAGACTCACAGTGTGGAGCTTGGGGCAGATCGTCGAGAGCTGCGTGTGCGTGTGTGTCGAGATAATGTCAGGTGTGAGGCGGCTCCAACCACAGCGTCGTACTAGCAAACACTCACGCACACACCTTTGTGATGAACACTGTGCTGATCTTTGCGCCCGTGATCTCAATGCGCGTCATGCTCGCGTGGAAGAAGCTCGCGGGGAGGATGTCGTCCGTGACGCGGCCGCCGAGCAGCAGTGCGCGAATGACGTCCTGTTTGACTTTGTGCGTGCGCGACTTGGCCGGCTTGCTAATGCGGTGCATGCGCTCGATCGTGGCATCGTTTATGATCGTGCCGGCGTTGCGCACGGACTTGGAGATGTACTTGAGCACGAGCTTGTCGAGACTCGGCACTTCGCGTCGGAACGCCATTGTGCGTGTGCCAGATGCTGCTACTGACTGTGTGAGGCGACTGGTGTTGTCTTGTATTAGCTGCAAGCGAGCGCGAAGAAAACGAGGGAAAGACAAAACCCGAATTTCTTCACGCTCCGAATCACCAATATATTTATCCTCCCATATACGCTCACAAAAAGCATCCAAACGACTCACACGCAGACTTGATCCTCCGTGCGCGAGGCGTGCGTGTGCAGGCAGGCGACGACGACGACGACGACGACATCCACGAGCAGTTGACAATGGCTACGACTGTACGCGATGCGAGCCACCGCACCAGCGATAGCAACAGTGCGACAGCAGCGACCGATGCAGCTGTGAACCTCGAGGAGATCGACTTTGACGAGCTCGACGACTACCTCGAGCTCTTCCAGCAAGACGGCGTGATCAAAGAAGCGCTGTCGAAAGGCGTCGACTTGCAGCAGTACGCCCAGCAGATCGACCACGAACTCCGCGCTGCTGAGATCGACTCGGTCTCGCAGTACGTGTTGAAAGCCGACGACATTGTCGCACTGCACGACGAGGTCCAAGCGTGCGACGACATCCTCGCAACGATGCAGGAGATGCTCCTTGGCTTCCAAGCCGACCTCGGTGGCATTAGCGACGAGATCCGGCTTCTCCAGGACGAATCGATTGGCATGAACGTCAGGCTCAAGAACCGTCGAACGACGGAAGACGCACTCGCGTCATTTCTCGACCACGTCACGCTCGCGCCGTCGCTCATTGCGACACTCGACGACGGCGACGTGAACGACGCGTTTGTATCTGCGCTGACTACTCTCCATCGTAAGCTCACGTACGCAGCGCTGCAGACGCCAGCAGCCGACGGGTCGTCCTGCGACCTCGTACCAGCACAGACAGCAGCGTTCAAAGACGTTGTAGCGCAGCTCGAGAAGCTACGCGGACGGGCTACTAATCGGATTCGCGAGTTTTTATGCGCGAAAATATCGGATATTCGCAAACCCAAGACAAATGTCCAGCTCGTGCAGCAGCACTCGCTACTGCCGCTCAAGTACCTCGTGACGTTCCTTGCGAGTCATGCGCGCGACGTCGACGATGAGATTCGCGACATGTACGCCGATGCGATGTCCAAGACGTTGGTGCACGTCTTCCGATCCTACCACGCAGGGCTCCTGAAGCTCCACGACGAAGTCGCGACGCGGACCGACGTGTTGGCGATCGAAGAGCAGTCACTCCGCGGGCTCTTTAGCTCCAAAGTGAACTTGGCCAAGCGCAACGACACGTTCTCGATCGGCGACCGCGACAAGCTGTTGACTACGCTCACTGCACCGCCATTGGGGGTCCACGTCGCGCAGCAAGAGAGTCTGAAGCTACCGTACGAAGCGATCTTTCGGCACGTCCAGCAGCACTTGCTGAACGCTGCGACGACCGAGTTTCTGTTCCTTGTCGACTTCTTTGGCGATGCATGCGACGCTGACTTGAATAGTGGCCCCCAACCCCAGCAACGAACGCGCGATCTGTTCCTTCGGGTCTTTGCGAAGACGCTGTCGCTCTGTCTCGAGCACCTCGAGAACTACTTGTGTACGAGTTACGACGCGATCGCGTTGCTCTTGATGCTCCGTGTCACGTACGCGCAGCGCGTTGTCATGCAGCGGCGTCGCGTCTCAGTGCTCGATACGTACTTGGACCGCGTGACGCTCTTGCTGTGGCCGCGTTTCAAAGCCGTGTTTGACCTTAACGTCCTGAGCGTCAAGCAAGCAAAAGTCAAGAAGCTCGGGGCCGTTGACTTGCATCCGCACTACGTCATTCGGCGCTACGCTGAGTTTGCTGCATCGGTGCTGAGTCTCAGCAGCATGTATACTCAGTCGAGTACGACTAGTCCTAGTGTCGACAATGGCGACAACGACGACGCAGCGGTCGCAAGCGCGCAGATGCACGAGAACGGCGCAGGCGACATGGTTTTGCACAACTTGGCGGTCCTGCGCGACGAGATCGTTGCGCTCCTCGCACGTCTCGCGGACCAGCACAAGACGTCGAAAGACCGCTGTGTGTTCCTGATCAACAACTACGACTTTGTACTGTCAGTCTTCCTAGACCGGCGGATCGTGTCGGACGAAACGAGCCAGTTTGACGAGTTGCTAGCGGCGCAGCGCGAACGCTTTGTCGAAGAAGAGCTCTTTGCGTCGTATGCGAAGCTCATTCAGTTTGTTCGCGACAACGAACGAGTGGCACTTGGTAGCACTAGTACGTCTAGTACGACCTCTATTCAAGGCACTACCGACCTTAGCAACACGGTCGACTTGGCGCAGATCGAGACGATCGTCCGTGAGTTTGCGCGCACGTGGAAGCGCGGGATCGAGACAATGAACGCGCACGTCATGACGTACTTTAGCAACTTTCGCAACGGCATGGAGATCCTCAAGCAAGTGCTCACGCAGCTCTTGCTGTACTACACGCGGTTCATTGAGATTGTGAAACGCAGCTACTCGGGTGGGCGACAACCGTCGTTTGGACCGGACATTGTCACGACGCAGGAGATGCTGTACGAGATCAAGAAGTACAGTCGGTCGTTCTAGGAGCAAGGCAGGTTGGTTGGTTGGATGAGCAACGACTCGAGCGAGTTGATGCGCGTAGTTGCTACGAATGCATGAGACTAGGTCGTTTCAATTCGATTCATAGGCAGTATGTATGTGTCTTGAATAGAGGAACAGAATGCGCGACGAATGCTGCTGAAACGCTTGCTCGTGTACTACGACACTTGCTCTTGTACTACGACACGTGCTCTTGTAACGCAATATTTGCTGCTCTTGTAAACGCTAGAGCGAGATCATCGGCGACGGTGCAATGCTGTAGCCGAGCACACCAATGATGAGCGCGTAGCCGAGTGTGACGATGAGCACGGACGTGAGGAGCGAGAACGTGACGCCAACGCGCAGAAAGTCCTGGACCGCCAAGTACGGCTGACCGTGGTCGTCGAGCACGAGCAGCGAGTTGATGTTTGGGAACGACGAGAACGGCAGCGCCATCGCTACAATTGTCATTGTACCATACAGATGGATAGAGACACTGTCAGTAGACAATAGACGTACAAAACGAGCAACATCTCTACAAACGTACCTGCTGAGATCGCGAGCGCGCAGCAGATGACTGGAATGTGCGGGTGGCCGATCTGGATGCTCAGCTGCACGATGATTGGGAGCAGAATGATCGACGCAACGGTGTGCGACACGAATGTCGTGAGGCACAGCACGAGCATGCAGAGCGAGACCGTGACGACCCAGACGTTCCCCGACGGTAGTGCGTGGATGATCGAGTGGCTCAATGTATCGAGGAGCCCCGAGCGTTGCACGGCCTATGAGGGGACAGCCACCATTAGACTCGTGTCTACATACAGACAGGTATGTATACTCGATCACAGAGTTGTCATGTAGCGACGTACGTCGCCCAGGACGTTGCCACCACCGATGAGGAACAGAATGTGCCACGAGAACGAGTTGAAGTCAAACTGGCTGAGCATGCCGGTGCCAAACATGATGAACTGTATACAGCGCATGCATCGATAGGAGGAGTGAGTCTGTGGGCAGATCACATCGATCGATATTGTGCAATCCGATGACCGATATACAGAATATACCCGACAGACACGCACCATGAACATGAGCGAGATGATCCCGAGGTCGCCAAACGTCGGACTCGTGATCGAGAACGTCGCCCAGAGGAAGATCGTAAGGAGCGTGAGCGCAATGACCGTGACGTGGAGACTGCTGATCTTCTGCTTCTGGTCGTACACGATCTGCGGGATGTACTTGGCGTCCTTGGGGTCAAAGACCCAGAGCAGAAACAGCCAGCACTATTGACATTTACAGGCAAATTCGCAGCGTGAGTATATCAAAAATAATGTGGACCACGTCATATCGACACAAACTACAACGTACGAGAATCGTCGAGACTGTGCAGAACGGCACAGCGAGCGCCATCCACTCGCCAAACGAGATGCTGTACCCGGCTTTCTCGAGGTACGACACCGCGAGCGTGTTCTGGAGCGATGAGATCGGTGTCATCATGCCGCCGAGATTGCACGCAAACGCGAGGCCGATGAGCAGCGTCTTGACGTACGCGCTGTTCGTGGGAAAGTCGCGGATGATCGGCAAGAGCACCGAGACGCAGAGCACGGGCGCAGTGTGGTTGCTGATCCACATCGATAGAAAGAGCCCCATGAGCATGATCGCAAGCAAAAACAGGTTCGGACTCTTCTTGAAGCGCCGCTGGAGGAACGCTGCGATGTACAGTTCGATCTGGCATTTCGCAAACGCGGCCGAGATCGAGTAGCTACGAGAGAGGTAGTCGGCCATGTGAGTATGTGTGTATACTAGACAGACAGATTGAGACTATACACGCACCCGCCCATGATCAAAATCGTCGTGTGGTTCACGAGCTCCGACATGACTTCCTTCGCCGCTTGCTCTGTTTGTATACGAGTAGCAGTGGATCAGATCCAGTCCGACCGTGTATAGCAATGTATAGTAGCAGTGTAGACGTACTCGACGTGAGCATGCGGTCGGGCTGCGCCTTGTCGTTCAAGATGCCGAGGAACACGACCATCGGCGGCACGAGGATCGCAGTTGCAAAGTACGGCACGGCCTCGGTGACCCAGAGCGACGTGATGAACACGAGCATCGCGAGGCAGCGCTGCTGCACGTCGTGGCCTGCGAGTATACAGGCAAGAGTATACAGATCGAGTGAGCGCCAATCCAAGCGTCCATACACGAGGCGCTACTATTCGACAGGCGACGCACCTTCGGGCGTCACGCGCACAAACATCAGGAAGACGAACAGAAAGACCGAGACGCTCAGCGGCACGAACTTGACCTGTCAGGGTGGTATAGTGACCGTCAGTCAACCGCGCTGTATGGTATACACAGACGTATACATACGCGCAGACGCATATACCTTGCGCAGGAGCGAGTGCTGGTCGCCCTGCATGCGCTTCACGCGGCGCTCCATGTTCCCAGCCTCGAGCTTGTCCCTATCAATGCACACAGTATACACCGTACAGGATACATGAGTATACCACAGTACATCAGTCGCTGTATTGCTACAGGCATAACTGGCACGCGACATGCGAACACGAACGCACTTGGACGTGAGCGCAATGACGCGCTCAAAGAGCTGCTCAATGTCGTCCGACGCGTAGAACTTTTCGCGCTCGAGGCGCTTCATGAACAGCTCGAGCGTGCGCTCCTTTGTCGTCTTGTCAAACTGGACAGTGGCATAGAAAATCAGTATATACAATGTCCAGTTATACCCAACTGTCCAACTATACACGACACTATACACATACCTTCTTGACGATCTTGCGAAAGCCCGAGTGGTTGATCTGCACGAACGTCCGGAGATCCACGAGCGTGTCGTAGATCTCCTGCAGTGCTGCGAAGCCGTGGTCTGATTATACACGTACATACACACATACATATGATGTCCAACACGACGCTGTGTGTGAGAGTCAAGTATACAACAAGCCACTTGCCAGTAGCTGCTGCTGTCATACGCATCATACCTTGCGAGAGCGTGCGTTCGCGCACGTGGACGTGGCCGCGCGAGTTCTGCGCGTCACGCATTGACGCTTCAAAGTCCTTGATGCTCTTCTGGAGCGACACGACTTTGCCGGTGAAGAAGTCGTTCACGACCTTGAGGTTGTCGTCCGTGACCTGCCAAAAGTCCTCCTTTGCTTCCTGCACTTCGTCGACTGCGGCCTGCAGCAGCGGGTGCACTTCGTCCATACGCAAATGCACGTCGCCGCCACTGTTGTCATGCGTGTCGTTGCTGCTGCTCGATGCAGCTGCCACCACACTCGATGCGTCGCGCGGCGGCGATGTGCCGGTTGTACCGGTCGAGCCGTACTGCGCTTGGATCTTTTCCTGCCGCCGCGTGTGCTTCTCGACCTCGAATGCGACGCGCTTGATAAGGCGCTTGAGGCGCTTGTACTGCACGTACGAGTCGCGCCACTCGGGGTTTGCCGAGATCTCGAGTTGCTTGCCAAACTTCATCGTGCGGTGTTGTTGTCACGCGCTGCTGCTGCTGGGTTCCGGTTCTGGTGTGTGTGTGTGTGTGCACCAACTGCGAGTGTGGTGACCGTGGACGTCGTGGACGTCGTGGTCAAGGCAGGGAGTGAGTGGCGTGTGACAACACGTGCAGGTGCTGTAGGCGGCTGGATGACAAGGCAGGTGCGGCTGCAGGAAGATCAGTCGCTGCAAACGCAGGTGATCCGATCCCGAGACTGTGAGACAATCCCACACAGACGCACGTGGAGGTTCCAAAATGGCGCAGTCGCATACGGAATGGCAGCCAGCGTGCACAGATCGAAAGCGCTCGTACTTAGACGGAGAGCTCCGATTCGTACTTTTGATCACACATCTAGATCTTCACATTGCTTGACAACACTACTGTAAACCCTGATCTGCTCGCGTTGCCCTCGAGGTCGTGTCTTCCTACCACGTTGTCGTCGGACTACCACACGTACAGATATTGACCGAATGTGTGTATTTGCTAGCGCTATCAAGTACATGTAGTAGTGCTCCATAGTGTCTGCATTCTGCTTCGTTTCACTGCCTACACGTGTGTGTGCGACCCTCACCGTCTCGACACCCACCACTGACCGTCAGCAAGCGCACACAACTCGTTCCCAGTTCACTCACTCACTCACGGCTTGTTCGTCGCTGCGCCGTCTCGGATCGGAATGCGGCGGTCAATGAACTCGAGCAGGTCCTTTGCCGCCCTAGTGACAGTCGTACCACAGCCACTACGTCAGTACACGCCACTACCAAGTCCATACCCAGCGACAGCACGCCGTACTTGTAGTAGTTCGTGTCGGGTGTGTT
The DNA here is from genome assembly GCA_023336405.1 of Globisporangium echinulatum. NCBI lineage: Eukaryota > Oomycota > Peronosporomycetes > Pythiales > Pythiaceae > Globisporangium > Globisporangium echinulatum. The sequence continues at coordinate 2,630 of JAADWX010000017.1, read as the reverse complement.
GTAGACCATGCAGTTCGCGCACATGCGGTCAAAGTCAGCACGGAGCGCAGCTTTCGAGATGTACTGGCCGCTCTCGATGCGCTTCGCAATGAGCGTCAAGTCAACTGGATCTTTGATGTACTCGAGGTAGTCGACAACGATCGTCGTGTCGACTGGCTCGTGGAACGGCCACGCACTGCGGTGACTCGACACGGCTTTCCAGAGCTGCGTGAGCTGCGTCTTGAGGCTCCCCGGGTCGCGCGTGCTGCGATGCGATACGACCAATATATAGCGACAGTAGACAGTTAGCGCCACATGCGCTCATCTCCACACAGCAGCAGCTGTGTCTGCAGAGCAAACGTACCCGATGCGGCTGTTGCGGATCGTCGCTTGCGACCACCCAGCCTCCTCTGCAGACACACACACATAAAAGGCGCCTGTCAGCTTCCTTCCAGCAGGTAGGTCCACTATGTCGACGCCTCGCATCCGCGCACTAGACAATAACGTGTAGACGTACTGACGCCTGGGATCATGTAAATGTCCATGAGTCGCCCTTCTGCAAACTTCTCAAGCCCGGGGTACACAATGTGCGCGCGCGAGCGCTCGTTGATCTTGTCCTGAATCGCCTACGACCACGTACAAACAAGCGTATACGTCAGTCAGTCAGGTCGGTCTTGTATACGTCCAAACAGCGTGGTCCACCTCACGCTCGACTCACCTTGCGCTGTTTCTGGACCATGCTCGTGATCCGCAGATAGTCGATCTGATGGTGCAACGTGCACTCCATGAGCGTCCCGCCGTCGTAGTCTTTGATGTAGCCAAACCAGTTCGGCCGCGGCATCGACACGACTTTCGCAAAGCCCTGCTTCTTAAAGTACCCGATCGCGTAGTTGTCGGCGTACGTGAGAAAATGCGTGATGCCAATGCGCTTGACGTACTCCTTGAGGTGATTCATCAAGCGCGTGCCGTAGCCTTTGACTTGGTCGGCTGCGTTGATCGCGCAGAACGCAATTTCGGCAAAGCCATTCGGCTCAAACGGCCGGTAGCAGATGCCGCCGATCACGCGCGTGCTGTTGTCTTTCAGGATCACCATCGACCGGTGGTTCCGATCAAACACAAGCCGTACGATGTACTCTTTTGGCATCTTGGGCAGCTGCTTCGCAAAGATGTTCTTGAGTGTCGTGAGCTGCACGAGGTGCTCGGGTGTGCCGTCGTTCGCGATCACGTCAAACTTGACAACGCCGTCGTCTTCTTCGATCTTTGCCATGTCGTCGCGCGAGAGCATGATTGGTGCCGTGTCGACTGCGGTCGTTGCGACTGCAGCTGTAACCGAGGCTGGCGGCGTCGTAGTCGTAGTCGTGTTGGTGGTAGGCGCTGGAGACGTCGGTGCAGACACATCGTTTTCGTCCTTGATTGCAGCAGTGGTGGTCTTTGGTGGTGTCGGTGGTGCAGTTGCTGATGCCACGATGGCAGTCTCGACTGCGTCTGCGGCCTCCTCGGTCTTTTGCTTCTTCACGGTGCTCGACGTTTCCGCACTTGCGCCAGTGCCATTCGCAGCCTCGACGTCCTTGCGCTTCTCGCCTACAGTAGCTGTCGACGTTTCCTCTGTCGACGTCGACGTTGCCGTCGCATTCGCTGTGTTCTCGTTCTTCACAGCGCTCGACCCTTCTGTGCTCACATCGGCGTCGTGCGCAGACTCGGCCGCACTGGGCTCCTCGCCTGCAGACTCTGCCTCATTGACCTCGTCGCCTGCTGCAGCTGCAGATGTCGCCGTTACGGCCGCCTCCTCTACATCTTCTTCTTCTTCTTCTTTAGCTGTTGCAGCTGACGCAGGCGAAGCAGACTCATCGGGCGTCTGCGGCGCAGTCTCGTTCGCGTCGTGGTCCTCGCTACTCACAGGAACGGTTGTTGCCGCGCTCATTGGCTCGGACGAAGCAGTGCTGCTGTCCATGACGATTGTTTGGCAATGCTCGTTGGGCAGAGGCATTACTATAGATAAATGTAGAGGCGGTAAGAGAATACAGCGAATGCAGTCCATAAGTACGATTATTGTAGTTTGGTATCAAATACGGAATGAGTTTGAAGTTTAGGTTGATGCACAACTAGTAACATTTCGACATATTTGCTAAGATGCGATGCTGCATTTTAATATTCAAATTGAGATGTATTTCATCAGCTCATTCTATTCTAGCTCAAATTGGTTGCTGGTTTGTTCACGTCGCTGAAAAATGGTGTAGTACCTCGAGTACCTCGAACGCACATCCTTGATTTGCTCGTGAATGTGGATGCAACTTTTTGCGCGTAGACATGTGCATGTGCTTGAGTCGGGCCACCTGCAGCGCGCATGAGCTACTTGCTTGCGTCTATCACTCACTTTTCAATCGCCCGCGGAAGTCTTAGATCGACCCATTCGCATCGCTACTCACAAGTACAAGCGGTCGATTGCATTCAAACACGAGCTCATGACGTACTCGACCATGACGGCCAAGTCTTCACGACCCGCGCTTGCGCTTCTACTGCTCGCTGCAGTGTGCGCAGCAGTCTCTTAGTGCGTCGACTACGACACCCAGCTTCATCATCTCGGCCGGAACGACGACGCTCGAGCGCAGCCCTGTAATGCCAAGCCAGGCGTTCTCCAAGCAGTGGATGAT